>JAZHYW010034310.1:0-39575 GCA_037355805.1 Ixodes ricinus | reverse complement strand
TTTTTTTAAATTATTTTATAGACTTTCTTGAAGGAAAATTGAAGCGGTTCTGCATTCAAGAAAGAACACTTAAATCGTTTTCATTTGTCCTCCTGTATTAGAAATATCAAAGTTATAATTCAAAGTGATGCGACAAGTAGCGACAACAGCACTTGCAAAGTAGCTGTGAGGCTCCTTCTTACCGGCACGTTCGGTGGGAGAGCAGAATTGTGATGTATTGAACAGAGATTTCAACATTTTCGCGCCTTCCACAAGCCTTGCCCGAGCAGTCAAAAACGCTTCACTCATTCCCTCACAAGCGGCAAGCGCAATGCACTTAAAACCTCTGGATATGACGTCACACATGGTTTTTTTTGTTTCTTTTCACGTTTATTTATACATTTGGGTCAAATGCTTGTGATATTTATATTCACCGGACAAAAAGACGCTAGAATTCACCTCAAACTCCTTTCTTCCAAGAACCTTTTCAGCATCCCTTTCAATTAATTTGACAAATACAATATATAAATATTAGCAGCATACAAAATACTCGAAGTATTATAAAAACGTATTGCGAATACTTGTATTTTAAATGCTGCCCATCCCTGTGTAAGGTCCACCCTTCTATAAGTGGGAATTTTCATGAAAACGTTAGCTGACTTCGAACACCGGAAGAGCACGTTATCGGCGGGTGCTTTGTCATTCTTCCTTTTGTCGTAAATTTTGATACGACCTACATCTTGAAAAGTTGAGGTTCATACTTACAAAACACACGCATATATGTCGCAGCATTGCATAAAATGCACCGAAGAAATGTTTTGGAAAAAATTGCGACCTCATTACACCACAAAATACGGTATAATTCCATATGTTCGCTTAACAGCTTTGCTAGTTCAAATTTAACTTTAATCGCTCGCCATTCCTGGATTACAAATATTTATTTACATCGCTAATACGTGTTTCCAATAAATGTGTAAAAATATTGCTCTCATTCTTTTTTTCCAGTTGTCCTCCTGCCATTGCGTGAGACAACAGTTATATATTTTAGTTTTCAAAAAGTACTTCATATGAAAATAGAATAAATTAGCTTCAAATTGTGTTGTTTATTAAACATCTTTTATGAGCAAACTATGACTGCAATACGATCGAAATCGGCACAGTCCTCATCCAGAAAACATCTTCGCAAACATGAAGAAGTATCACTAAGCGTGCGTCACTCTAAGCTTTCAACCCTGTGAAATTTTGTGGTGCAATCTTTAATCAACGTTCAACTGTGAGAGCAGGTTAGAAGTAAAAAGTGCATGAAACGCGAAAAGTAACGTACTTTTCAACTACAAGCTGACTCAACTAAATTCCCCTACTCTTCTTACATCCAACATTATTCCAAGAAACAATTGTGCGTTTGATAAAATCCAGTGCTTATGGCCTGTGATGTCTTGATCATCGCAACAGCATGTATAAGATGCGTCAATGGTGAAGCTCGGATGCTATGGGAAGAGTAAATAAGATCAACCGTAACATTTTGACGATGCAGAATGGTATGAAGCTATGAAAAATGACTGTGAAGCAAAGAAAAATCAATGCTAAAAAAATATTCACCTCAGAATACTAACCAGACATATGAGTTAAGATGTTTCTTTGTAGAGGCACCAATTCGGTTCATTAATCGTTACCGCATATGATAACTGTTGCTATATGCGCTGGGCAAGAGCGAGAAAAGCTGATGAACTCACAACGGATTTCCTCCTGTTATTTCTTTCGTTTACTTCGCTCGCCGATCCTATCGCAGCGAAAGGCAGAACCAATGTGTGTTGACCTTTAAGCCGGCATCACGATTCATAGCCTGAATGAAATCACCATCCGCAAGTTTCTTGCAGATGTTAAAAGAAAGATTCAAACTAACGAATGCCTGCACGCTGAAGTAGCTATGGAAACAAAAATATTGACGTCACGTTCATTTCTGACTTTCAGAACTGGAGATCTGCGTCAAACAGTTTCTGTTCCGGAATCAAGCGGTATTCCTTTCTTCTAGTGTCTGTGACAAGTTACAGTGAAGTGGAAGCTTCCTCCTATACCTTTCCACTTTAGCAAAGCGAAGGCTGGAGAAGAGACCTCTCCAGCGTTCGCTCTGCTTAAGCGGAAAGAGGTGGTAAGAGCTTCCGCTTTACACTTCATCTGTCACCGACTGTATCAACCTATATGTTACTTGTTTGCATATAATGTATCGGAGCTCTCTTGGAAGGTTCCTTGTATTATCAGAGCTCTAGTGTGGGGTCACAAAGAAATGACATAGATTACCATACCGAGAATTGGGAAGATAAGAGCATACATCACCGTATATATAATATGGTTATATATGACCTTACTTGCCCTATCGTATATATGGCCGTATATCGCATTTCTGTACGGGATATATCGATCCTGCCCGTTGCACGGCACGTTAAGTTACCTTAAACATAAATGTATCACTATAATCTATGCAGCAACACCGAGTTCTTTTTTTCGTATTTTTTTTATCGAGGTACCAGCCTATGTATGAACGGCAACACTTATTTACATCAGGAAACCATCTATTTACCTAAGGTTTATCTTTATTACGTTTCATTTCACCTTAATAAGGTTCCACCTGAAGGCTACACATCCAAACACTAGCTAATGTCATTCAAGAATGCTTCGGCAACACGACATTCGCCGCGGGAGCGTTTATGGAAGCAATGCGTTCGCACCTGCAGTCTCCGCTGTGGTCAACACACAGGAAATATTTTAAGTACAACAACCTCTTAAGAACTAGTTCGCACAGCAGCTGCTTTTTTTCTTTTACATTTTTATACGTTACGTATAAAGGACAGTTTAGATACCTGCATTTGACTGTGTTAAGACTGTTTGCGTCAAGCTGTTGTCATCGCGAAAATTAGGACAAGCCAATGGGGAGGCGCATGTGTTGCACGCCGCAATGCAGCACAGCGCGGTAGACGCAACATGGGATCGGTGGCCGAGTGGGCGAGCGCACACCAGAGCCGCATATAGAGAGACTCTGGTCAATGGGAGGAACGAGCAGAGTCAGGGCGTGCACGAGACGCAGATGGAAGGCTTGACATGCTCTATTGGCCGACCACACTCTAAAAAAAGCCCGTGCGTCTACTTTCCCGCACAACACTGGGAGAGTCAATCACCGCAATTTACAGAGGCAGCTCAGTGAATGACGATGCCGAAACATATGCTTAGACCAAAAAATGAAAGCCGTTTACAACTCCCTGTAACGCCGAACTAGAGCGCAGCTCTTGAGGAGGAGGAGGGAAGGGTACTGAGGGGAGGGTAAACTCCTCCTCCCTCCTCCTCAACTCCTCATCCTACCAAATACTCCTCCTCTCCCTTCCTCCTCCCCTTCCTCCTCCCTTCCTCCTCCCTCCCCCTCCTCCTTCCTCCCCTTTCTTCTCCCCCTCCCTCTCCCCTCCTTCTTACCCTCCCCTCCTCCTCCTCCTCCTCCTTCCTCCCCTCCTCCTTCCTCCTCCCCTTCCTCTCCTCCCTCCTCCTCCCCTTCCTCTTCTCCTCTCCCCCCATCCTCCCTCCCCTCATCCTCCTCCTCCTCCTTCCTCCTCCACCTCCTCCCCTCCTCCTTTCTCCTCCCCTTCCTCCTCCTCCCCCCTCACCTTGCGCCTCCCCTTCCCCCCTCCCCTTTTCCGATCCCTCCTCCCCCTCCTCCTCCCTCCTCCTTTCTGCGTGGTGCATTATGGGATATTTCCCATGATGCACCGCGCGGTTACGCCGACGGCGACGGCGACGCCGCTTAAGCCGGAAACGGGCGCCTAAGAGCTGCGCTCTAAAAACGCAGTCTGAGTTGTGATATTAAGCAATGCAAGCGTGACGTTTTGCATTGCTTAATGTCACAACTCAGACTGCGTTTTTGGTCTAAACATATGTTTCGGCATCGTCATTCGCTGAGCTGCATTCATAAGTTCCGGTGATTGTCTCTTAGAGTGCTTTGCGGGAAAGTAGACGCACGGGCTTTTTTTAAGAGTGCAAAGGCCGAAAATATTCTCCTAGCGGTAGTAGCGAGAAACACTTTTAATAAATGCGTAAGAGTTAAATGGAGTAACTCTTTATGGTTGAAAATATAGTGCACGTGATGCTTCGATTATCATCATGTAAAAAAATGTCAGAACCTAATGTGCCGCTCCAATTTTTGATTTTTTTTCGGACGGCGTCAGGCTGCTCGGACGTGGCTCAGACGGCATATTCCCGGCCCTCGTGTCCTGGCGCATTGATCACGTCGATCGCTTTCCTAGATTTTGATTTTGCATGACCGTGATCGAAAAATTACGCGCACCATATTTTCAGTCACCGAGAGTTACTCCTACGCACTTATTAATTTTGTTTATTGCGACCACCGCCAGTATATTACCCGCGGCTTCTGGCTGGCCACGTTTGAATCTCCGAAGATGCCCTGGGACACGCCCATCCCCGCTTTCGACCAATGGCGTCTCCTCATTTGCCTCCTATACTTCCCAATGAATTGCCAAACTCTCTCTATGTACGGCTCTGGCCAATACCGCCTAGAAGACAAGGCCTGCGCATGACGTTTCGTTAGTAGATCCCCGAACTCCAAGCGGCAAACAGGCTGAAGCATGACAAGAGTATGACCCACGTGCGGCCGCGACTGCTGAGCGCGAGCCAACGGCGCGAGCTGATAGCGAGCTTCCACAGATCGTTTGCGACGTGCATGTGATACTATCAAGAATGGCGGTCTTAGCAGCTTATTAATGTGAGCTCGTTCTGAGCATGACGACTGAAGCAGGCGATGGAGCAGATGATGGTGCTTATCCGCGCTAACTAGGGGGCGCTGAGGGGATCTACTGGTGATGACGTTTAGAGGAGGAAACGCTGAAGGTCTATTCTTATAGGCGGTATTGCTCTGACACCCACAAGCTCGCCACACATGGAGCGGAAGCTCGCGCTGCAGAATCCAGGGATTCTGGGCAGTGTTGTACACGTTCCTCAATAAAAGGAACGAAAGCTCGTTCCTCGTTCCTTCTGATTTTTGGAACGCGTTCCCGTTACACGTTACATCTGTGAAAAAGGAACTCGTTCCCGTTACAGTTAAAAAAATGGAACATGTCGTTACATATACATTACATTTGTATTTTGCTAATTATATATATTTAGTTAAATCAAGCAGAGTTTTTTATCTATCCCATTAGTAGTCAATATACGAGTTTGTATGTAGTTGTGGAAGGGCAACAGAAGAAAACAAGCGGAAGCAGGCTTTCATTTGGTGATATATACAAGTTAAAAATCTCAGCTTTTAACCATATTCATGTTTGTAGTGGACGATTCAGACGAGCCGAATGTACTTTTACCCAACACTGTACGAGCGTTTTACAGCAACCTCATACGTTTCAATTGAACAAAGTCCCTTGTTCGAACTTAACAACAGTTGCTTCTGGATGCTGCCGTCCGCATGACGAGCAAGTCGAGGAGAGGGTAGAGGCTTTTGGAAGGTCAGTCTTAAAGCTACAAATACTTCCTTGTAAGGTTGGATTTGTTGTTCATTTTGAAGGCAGGGGCACAAGAGAAGAAATAAAGGTTATTTTAGATGCGGAGCATCTCTTGCTCGGGGCTATGTCCCGCGGCGTCGTAGTCCGCACTCACGTGACTATGCACGCGCAACTCTCCTCCTTCCCTCTCTCCAACAGCTGCGCGTTACTCTCTCCCGCTCTCTCTCTCTACCAGCTGCGTGCACTGCGGGTGCGTTCGATTGTACTCACACCGCGCGCGCACGTGCAACTCTCCTCCTCTAGTCTCCTCTCCTTCGAAGTGTGAAAAAAGTTACTACCATCTTCCCGAGGGAACCATGGGGTGATGCGGAGCATCGCGGATCGTTATTAACGGTGTTATTAACGGTGTTAGTAGCGTTGTTATACTTCGTTTCAGCTTGGGTCCAGACACAGCCAATGCTACAAGCGCGGCTCCGGGCTTCCAGCGTCCCTGCCAAGCACGCGCGCTCGTGCAGTAGAGGCACTGTTCAGGGCCACACGCTCGTGCTCGTAGCATCGTGCTGCGTCTGGACCCAAGCTGAAACGAAGTATAGTAACGTCATTAACTTGCGTGTTATTACTTGTTAACTTGCGAATAGACGCCGCTTCTCGTTGCCGTAGTTCAGGGTCTGCCGCTCGCTTCAAGCGTTCGCGCTCAGCGTCGCGTGCCCTTCGCTGCGCGAGCTTTGTCTTCAGTGGACGTTCGCGTTGCTGTTAGATTGTGGGGTGCACTCTAAGAAAAAAGGAGGAGAAAGGTAGCAACGGCGACTGTTCCTCCTTGTTGTGGTCAAGTTGCCCAGAGAAGGGAGGAAAGGAAGTTTGGATGAAAGGAGGAGGTCCAGATCCTCCCTGTTCAGTTGGCGCAGGGATAGAACGTCGCACTACTGACCAAGTGGTCGAAGGTTCGATCCTTGGAAGGAGCGGTGTTTTTTTGTTTTGTTTTTTCGTTAAATGTTTTTTAATTTTTTTATTTACCAAAACACGCATAAACAAACCCAGACCGATGGAAGGAAAATTAAAGTCCTTATTATCCACCGACGCCAAGGAAAACTATACAAATATAATTGCTACAAGCTTCATCAGCGCGCTGTTTGATAAACAAGATTTGGGCACCCAAGTTGGATCTAAGCCGTTTACGCAGAGGCCAAGACGACGAGGTCGGTCCTTCAGTCGTTTCTCTTGCCGCGGCGTTTCTGGCATTCACAAAGAAAGAGTTTAAACACATCCGTCATAAACCGCTAAGCTTCGAAACGATGCCGACACTGCTACGTACACTGGGCGGCTGCGATCAGCTGCGATAACGGCGGGCTTCGGGCCTCGGCCTTTTCGGCCACATTTCGTAACTCGGCTGCCTCGGCCGCCTCGAGCGCCGGGCCCTGACCCTGCACTCTAAGAAAAAAATGGAAGGAAAAGGCAGCAACGGCGCGTCTTCCTCCCTTCTACTGAAGCGCCCCCAAGCGGACTCGAGAAGAAGGGAGGCATCTTCTTTCGGTTTCGTTTTTCGAGCACGTCGCGCACGTTGTTAAATAAATGTTGTTGAGTTGATTGAGCTTCAGCGGCAGTGAAGGCCGCCGTTAATACCGTCTTCTAGTCCAAGCGTGCAGAACATTTCGGTTGCATTGACGTTTTTATCACTATTTTTTCAAACGAACAAATGAAGCCACTAGAAACAGCGAAGTTCCGGAGCAGTGCCAGCAGCACTACGTACACTGGGTAAGATGGACGTCTCTGGATTGCGGGCGGAACTACACTAGCGGAACCACGCGGATCTGTATCGGGGTCATTCACATGCCAAACGTCCCAGACATTGCGCTCGACCACTTCCGATTTCTAAAAAAAAATTCATGGCCTTTTGCCCTAATGTCCGTAGCCATGCCCTAAAATATTTTTGGCGAAAAAAAATTTTTGATGACGTGAGCGCGGTTTGAACTTTTAAAAACAGCGTAAAACTAGGCATCACTCAATAATTGATGAAAAATCAGCTATTTAGTGAAATACCTAGCAATATTTTTTCTTATATTTGCACGGCTTTCGACTTACAATGCGGTTAAGCTTGTGAAGTTTTGTTTAATTTAAATATCTTTTAAAAAACTAAAAACAATTGAAAATTTTAACATTTTTGTTATTTTTTAAAAAAATATCTAACTGCTCCCGGGACTTAATATAACTTTTTACCGGCTGCCCTGCCGGTATATAATCTATAAAAAAAGTTTAAAACCGCTGAATAAAATATCTCGCAGTAAAAAAAAATCCTGAAGTTGCAAAAAAGTGCGTTTTGACGCATAAACAGCCGTCTATTTTACCTTGAGGTGGTCCAAGTAAAAATACAAAATATGGTGGATTTGGAAGAACAATCGATAATCTTTTGATTCTGAAAGTTTAATCAAAGTAATTTTTGTTTAAAGCGAGAAAACAATTTTTGAAATTGAGCTCTCGCACCACTACCCGGCGTCGCTTCTTAACGCCTCTTCGCCGCACGGCACGCCACCTGCGACGATAGCTGACGCGATTAGGTCCAAAGAAAGAACGGAGTTTTCTGCCGCTTCCCCTTGTCCGTCTTTCCGGCTGAAAGGGAAGAAACGGCGGGTATCGTGTAATAATCGTTGGTGCCGCCAGCGCGTAGCAATAGCCGGCCCGTTGTGTCCTTTGTACCCGAGGGCGGCTCGAAACGCGATGCGTAAACGACGGGCGGCATCAGGCGACGTGGACTTCTCCATGCCATGTCAAAGGTCCCACAGCCACCTTCGATTCCTAGAATAAAATTAATGGCTCTTCACCGTAACGTTTGTGGTGCCTCTAACATATTTTTTTGAAGAAAAACAAATTTCATGGGGTGATGGCGGTTCGAACTAGTAAAAGGGGGTGGAACAACGACTCATTCAATAATTGATGAAAAGTAAGATTATTTTTTTTTACGGAACACTGGAATATTTTTGTTTAAAACGCCTACGGTATTTGGACTGCTATGTAGTAAGGATCATGGTCATGGAATTTGGTATGCTCGAAGCAGCTTTAAAAAAATAAAGAATATATGAGCATTTTAGCATATTTTTAGTTTTGCTACAAGCTATGGCTTTGCTGCATGCGAATGTAAATACTCTTATTGACAGCCCTGTAGGTATACTGTACACAAAAAAAAGGTTTCAGGCCGTACAACTAAATATCTTGCAGAAAAAAAAATTGTGCAAAATTGCGTTTTGCCGTTTAAAGAGCCGTCAATTCTGCCTTGAGGTGGCCCAAAGAAAAATACGTAACATGGTGACTTCTGCAAAAGAGATTATTTCCTTTTGTTCTTGAAAGCTTAATTAAAGTAATTTTGTTCTAAAGAGGAAAAAAACATTTTGAAGTTGAGCTTTCGCACCGCAACCTGGCGTCGTTCCTTGCGTCTCTTCTCTGCACAGCCCGCCACCGTCGAGCCCGGCAAAGCGTGCGACGGTGTCACGGTGTGCGCACGCAGGTAGAAAGCGGGACCTCGAGTTGTCGGGTACATCTTGGTGGGAAGAGATTTTTTTTTCTACTCTTGTTGCTTTATGGCTTTTCCTATTTTGACCGTTTTGCGCGGCTGTGTCCTCCTGTGGACTTTCCACTCTCTTGATATCAGCAAATGCTTAGCGCTGCCAGGTAAGAGCATCCACTAGTAAGCTAGCTGTTTCTTACGTACACATCGCAATCACTCCCTCTTCTCGACGTCAAGACAGATGTAGACAGCAACACAAAAGCCCCGTGAACGGGCAATCTCATACGACGACGCGATGTGGTGTTAACGAACGGGCGCAGTTGGAGGCTCACGCCTCGTTTGTGTTTAAATCGGCTTTGAAACGGCAAATTCTTGCGTCGCTGAATAGTTCCGCTTTTCACCGCAGTATGCGTGACAGCTAGATTTCGCGGTGATATTATCGCGTTTTCCTTTTAGGAGAAGTCCACGTCAACTGATGCGCCCGTATTAGGCATCGCGTTTCGGGCCGCCCTCGGGTACAAAGGACACAAGCGCTGGCGGCACCAACGATTATTACACGATACCCGCCGTTTCTTTCCTTGCAGCCGGAAAGACGGACAAGGGTAAGCGGCAGAAAACTCCGTTCTTTCTTTGGACCTAATGGCGTCAGCTATCGTCGCAGGTGGCGTGCTGTGCGGCGAAGAGGCGTTAAGAAGCGACGTGGGTTGTGGTGCGAGAGTACAACTTCAAAAATTGTTTTCTCGCTTTAAACAAAAATTACTTTGATTAAACTTTCAGAATCAAAAGATTATCGATCGTTCTTCTAAACCCACCATATTTTGTATTTTTACTTGGACCACCTCAGGGTGAAATAAACAGCTGTTTATGCGTCAAAACACACTTTTTTGCAACTTCAGGATTTTTGTTTACTGCGAAATATTTTATTGACCGGTTTTAAACTTTTTTATAGATTATATACCTGCAGGGCAGCTGGCAAAAAGTAATATTGAGTCCCGGCAGCAGTTAGATATTTTTTAATAAAATAACAAAAATGTTAAAATTTTCAATTATTTTTTGTTTTTTAAAAAACATTTAAGTTAAACAAAACTTCACAAGCTTAACCACATTGCAAGCCGAAAGCCGTGCAAATTTAAGAAAAAAATTTGCTAGGTGTTTCACTAAAAATCTGATTTTTCATCAATTATTGAGTGATGCCTATACTTCGTTTCAGCTTCCGTCCGAGCGCAGCCAAAGGCTGAGGGGCGGTTCGCAACTTCGAGAAGAGCATTCCTACGCACCACAAAGTAGTCCGCAAAAGTAATTTTTGTTTTAGTAACTGTTTGGTGCGTAAATATTTCACAATATTCCAGATGTGTACTGCTGAGAATGATTTGCAACTAAAAGAATTAAATATCTGAAGTTTATGTTTTTATTAATATATGTAAATGCATGTGGTTTGGTGGAAACACGTACATCCGCTGGCAACATGGCTGCAGCGCTCGGTTTTTCTGTGTGATTTCGTTCCCGTAATGGCCGAATCATGTGCTTCGCTGCTTTCCTCGCCGAGTCGCTTCAAAACGTCCTTTCGCAAATGCACATTTGGACGTGAGGCGCAAGAGGTCGTGATGACTGTCTACTTTCAAATTCGGTAGGAGACTCCGGCCGCGTCGTACCGTGAATGCGTTGAAAACAAGAAAAGCGTCCGGGCCACAATACAATTCATTGATACGTGGCGAAATCAGAGCACCCCTTTACCTGCCGATCACATTGAACGCCGGGAAGCTGGTGGAAAGGACTGCGCCTCGACCCCTGGTATATCCAGACAATACAAGGAAACATCAACGGCCAAGTCATCAGGCACCTTGCGACGTGTACTTGCATCTCGAAACTACGCCGAAAAGCCGAACAGGTAGAAAGCTCGCACATAGACGCAAGCGGCCAGCCTACGTACTGACATCCCCTGTGACTAAATTTCAGAACGTGAAAGGGCACTTTTTAGACCTGTAGCAGACGATACCGTTGATACACCCGTAGCAGACGAAATACTCGGCGAGCGCGGGCGGCGCGGACGACCAGCGGCGCAGCGGAGTGATACAAGAGTGCAGGCGAGATCGCGTGACCTATTGCCGGCTTGTGATTGGCTCCGGCCACACGTAGCTTTGGCTGCGCTCGGACGGAAGCTGAGCGAAGTATAGTTTCACGCTGTTTTTAAAAGTTCAAACCGCGCTCCCGTCATCAAAAAAATTTTCGACAAAAATATTTCAGGGCATGGCTACGGACATTGGGGCAATAGGCCATGAATTTTTTTAGAAATCGGAAGGGGTCGAGCGCAATGTCTGGGACGTTTGGCATGGAATGACCCATCGACGTTTTCGACGTTATGGAAATCGCAGGAACTGTGTCCAAGGCAGGCAGGTTTTCCTGCCGGCTGCCTGGTGCTGAGTTCGGCAGCCGGCAGGTTTTTCTGCCGGCTGCCGTGCTGAGTTTGGTTCTGTTTTCCCGTTGCCGAGTGCCAACCGACGTTCAACGTGGTTCTGTATTTCTGCGTGTCGGCAACGTAGCAGCAACATCGTGATGGCAGTGTTGTACGTAGTGAACAGAAGACTGGAATTATCGCCGATGTGACCGTGTGTTCGCGTATCAGTGGTGTAACAACAAGATGAGATGACGTAAACTGTCGGGCATTGATGCCGCTGGTCGGGCCGTGATCGGAGGGGGCGGGTGTCGCAGGTTGACATTCCCCTTTACATTAAAGAGTTTAAGACCACTTGAGAAATTAGGTGCAGTCGATCGACGTGCGGATAATCATGTTGGAACGCTGGTCTGAACGGTAAGCTCCTATCGTACAGTGGCCAATGTGACTGTCGGTCCCCGAGAGCGATTGCGCTCTGGTGAAAATACTGAACAGTACGAAATAATGACGGAATGTACTATATTTACAATAAAATTTTATTGTAAATATCGCAACTAGATATTTAATAGACGAAACGTCTATTAAATATCTAGTTGCGAGTCAGCACTCTGTTCTATCCGGTGTGTCTCTTCCCTTTATGTCATTCTGCGCTGTGTGTTTTTCACTATGTACAAAAAAGTAAATGTTCATTCAATAAACCAGAATGGCGAGCAAACGGAGAGCTTGGCGCTTCTTTCCCAGATCCAGTGAGTTTAGTCCACACATCTCTGTATTAGCGTACTCAATTCGGTGCGTTGCTTTCCTTTGTAATCGCTTATGGCGATAGAACACACTGGCGCAATCTATCAGGTATCCATGGAACTGCGCATAACTAGACTGAAAGTTTAGCAGTATTTTCGAGATAAAATCTGCGCGCTGTCTATGAGAAACGGTCGCTTATTTGTTTATCTTAGCTCTCAATTATACAAGGTATGCAATGATAAACTAAAACAAATATGGCCGAACTTCCGGAAAAGTACATGTTGCTTTCTGTTGACCATTGTTTCTGCTTGTTTTTGAGAACCCGCAATGAGTAACGCGTAGTTTAAAAGTTCCACTACCAAGGACCAAATGCGGTACCTACAAAAATCTACTTTTGCTGAATCCACAGGCCTTCCTAATCCCTCGGGTGAAAAGAATGAGCACTTCCTCGAAGAACGGGCAAATCCGCAAGAGGTATCGTGGGAGCATGTTCACGAGTATATTAACTAGATCCACCTGAGCCATATACCTGAGAAAAAGTTAAAACCTACACTGATAAAAAAAAGGAAAAAAAATCTTTATTCTACAGTGAAAAGACGAATAGAACATGTCCCGTATTTTGGCATTACATCCAATGCACTGTTTTCGTTCAAAAACAGGAACTGTACCATCGATGTACGGAGAAAATCCGAATACAATTTTAACCGTCTTTCGGCATTACTTCCAATACACCGTTTTCGTTCACAAATGCGTTATTTAACTAATGAGCGTCAATTCTTCCCCCCCCCCCCGCCACCCCTGACTATAAGGAAGACCTTTCACAAGAGCCTTTCTGTGCTTTTTGCAACTTCCGCGCACATCGATCGTGTCTAAAAACGCCAAAAATGGTTCATTTGTATCGAACTTTATCACTCCGCGAGAGCACACCACACGGACCGCAGCACGCAGCCCGGAAAGCGCGGAGCACGAAAGCCCCAGCATCACGCGACTCCAGCGAATCCAACCAGCTCCTGCGTCGCCTGCTGAAAAACGCACTGAGTACGGCGTGCTTCGGCTCCAAATAAAAGGTTAAAAGGCGCGAACAAAACATTGACGAAAAAAGACATACGTACAACACGGACAGGTGCCGGTACTTTTAAACTACGCATTACTCATTGCGGGTTCTCAAAAACAAGCAGAAACATTGTCCAACCGGATGTTTTGTTCGCGCCTTTTAACCTTTTAATCGATATGAACCAACTAGCCGCAATCAAAGTTTCCGGCTTCAAGTCTTCAACAGCTGTTTTCCCAGCGTACGTGTACATACTATCCAACATTGACATGCGACCGCGCTGTGCATGTGCACGCAGAACAATAGGTACTATTGGGTTTCGAAAAATTCCCCTTTTTGACATTCTAAGAATACTAACAACCACATCTTGGATATCTCCCGATACTGGAAGTTAAGCGGTTACCCCAGTGCGTTTTTCGGGGTCTCCACCCTAATTTAGCAGTAGGTATAGGACGAGCGCAGCTCTCGATTTGTCTACTGTCTTCTCTGTCCTTGTTTATTGCGCACGGCATAACGAAGTTGTAAGAATGTACCAACTCGCCTGCATCACCGCTTTGATTCGGCTGTGACGATGAATTTATTATAATCTATCGCTGGGGCCGAAGGGCTAGGTTCGGTATAAGGCCCTTGATGCAGGTAATGTCTCATTAAAAATGCCTAATTAACACTGGATTCGAAATTAAACAAAAACGTTTAATAAAAAAAATCACCTGCTCAGATTAAATCTAACATTTGTTCACACCCAATTTCAGATCCGTACTAAATCCAACATTTTTCATTCCGTCGAATATATTTGTAGAAACTTGTTTGGATTTTGTTTTTCCATATAGACTTATATTGCAACGCTTCTGAGCCCCGACAATGAAATCATGTTTCAAGCACTTTCTAATACCGCAAAACCACCGAGTAGCGGGACTGCAAAAGGTGTCTCGATTTGATTGCCAAGTTTGGTGCCGGAAGTGCGGCGGTCCCATCTGGAAGCTCCAACAATTATAAATGACCTTCAAGCGAGGTTTTAGGCATATGAGTAAAGTGACTAATAATGTGTCTGACACTCATGTAGGCATGGATTAGTGCTATGGTGTTTTTTTACATGTGCATTCATTCACTCAGGGAAGTTGTCACTGGCCAAAGGACAGCAACGTATTATTCTGTATATCTTTAAGTCGGACTTGAAGATTATCACAAATCTTGCTGCCAACATCACGTACAATAAAAAACAAAGGGGCCGCAAGGAAAACTCTTTTTTTACACAAAAGTTTGTGCTGCTGTCATCTTTACTTTCTGTTACTACAGGAAGAAACAAATCTAGAGCTGTCATAATCCTTCATACCAGTAGGGGAACTGTATTACAGTTCTATTGTTTGTGCCATGACAAATTAAAAATTTCACTGTCAGAAACACATTTAGCAATCGCACGTTTTAGAAGCCTGTCATTGTCATAATAGTTTGTGACTGTGTCATTTTAGATTTGTCATAAAACATTAGCCGGTTGAAATTAGGGCTCTAGTCGCTCTAATTTTGTGGTGTACTGTGACCTTTAGATTTCTTCCGACCTGCTCCAACAGAGAGCGAGTGACATAGCAGCCAGGAAATGTCGTGTAGCCAGAAGTATTTTCCTTGCAGCTTTATGTTTTCATATGATGTATATAATGAGATTCTATAAGGGTTCACAAGAATTATTTGAAATATCTGGAACAAAGTTACGGGAACATACCAGACATGCATTATCTAAAACGCTGTTTCAGATGTCAATACATGGAACGCCGTTTCACATAACATTCCTGTTACTGTAAGTGGAACAGTTTCCCAAGTGTCAATATGTGGTACGCTGTTTTATATACCACTATCACAATTTAGTTAAAACACTGTTCTGCATAAATTAAGAGGTATATGAAGCACAGTTTCCCTAGTTAAGCATAACTGTTTTGCAAAAAAGTCCCAGTTCCTAACTGGAACCTAAGTGGAACAAAATTAAGAGTGTAAGAACGTGCCATGAAACCTCGCGCTCCGTGAGTTTCTAGATCACAACGGAAGAGTTACACGCCCTCAGTAAAAACATCTTAACGTATTTGCTTGTCTTGCAAGCGGCATGAAATCATGAAATACGCCATTGCACGAGCCTGTGTGTTGTGCCAGACTTGGAAGCAAATGGCGGTGCAGCACTAAAATGAGCAGCTATGGAACAGCCTCTGAAAGGAAATTGCGGTGTTGCTCTCGCTCGGGGCCTCGCGGTACGTATCTTTCGTTTTATTCAACAGGGGCTTTCGGTACTTGTACGAAACACCAAGCATGAAGTTTTTCCGAGGACTTCAGCTCACAGCGCTGTTTGCCTTCCCTGGCATCTATCGACCGCTTCACACCTCGGCCATTTTCTGGCCCATCATATGTCTGTTAAAAAAATTATGCGCTATGCATATCTCAGCGTGAGAGCTCAGGTTGTGCTCTATTTCGTCATCCATAGCGTGTCCTCAAAAAAATTACAGGGTTAATTTTTTTTGCAGCCAGAAAAAGAACTGAAAAATACGCTTTGCCGAACGCCTATTCTCCGCTCAAATGAAGTGGTAACGGTCCGGACCAAACACCCAAGTTTAAGACGTAACATTTATCTTAATCAAAAGTTATAAGCGAATTTCTGAAAATTTCAATGGGAAAATGAGGCCCGTTTTCGCCAATTTTCGGTAACTGGCGCCGTTCAACTCCATGTATTCGAGAGTTTTGTCGGCCGCCATTTTCGGATTGAAAATATCAGAAAATCATTTATAATTTTTGCCTTAGATAAGGTTTAGTTCTAAAACTCTGTCATCTGGTTCGAACCATTAGCGCTATACTTCGACGGAGAAGGGGGCGTTCGGCGATTTGTACTTTATGTTTGCGGTGCAAAAATAAAGTATTCCCGTATTTGTCGAAGTACCCCCGTATTTTGTCGAAACGCTCTATATTTTTTGCATTCATTGCATGAACCAAGGCGGACGCTGATTGTGATTCCGTGACAACCTTGAATGTGTTAATCCTACTTAGCTCTGTTTCTACGGCGTCGCGTAGCTCGAAAAGCAAGAAGACGTGAGTTCGGCCGAGTTGGTGCTACACATGGCTTGCACGTAACGTCGCTGCAGCAGGCCAGTGGTCATTCCTATTTATTCTTGCCAAGAGCAATAACAATGACCGCATCTCCAAGTGGTGAATGACGTTGATTGGGGCGAAGCTCTGGTGGTGCTGATGATACTGATTTTGTTCATAGGTAGTGCTGATGGTGCTGATTTTCGTTTTTATTGCTCATAGGTAGTGCTGAGTTCCGGGTTGCGTTTTGACTTCGTTATTACAGCTTTATGGTCGGTGAAATGCAGACCCAGTGGTTCTTCTAGCAGATCCATCCATTTGACCGCAGCGCCCTCTCGTCTATAAACGTTGAGCCAATGCATGCAAAGTTTAACGCGATTATATACGCATTTGACCGCAGCGCCCTCTCCTGTATAGACGTTGAGCGGCTACATGCAACGTTTCATCCATGACATCCCCAGCTCTTGAGTTACCACCACATCTCAGAGCCCCCTACTCGTCCCGCAGTCATGGCCGAGTGGTTAAGGCGATGGACTAGAAATTCATTGGGGTCTCCTCGCACAGGTTCGAATCCCGTCGACTGCGCAAACATTTTTTCTTTTTTTAAGAAGACAGATGGGACGGACGGACGGACGGATAAGGCTAGACCGTAAGGAGCTTCGCCCCTAAAAATGCGACGGTACAAATTTGTTTTGCAAAAGGATACGTGCTCAGTAGCAAGGTTACCAGAATGGCAGCAGGTTTGACATCAGTACATGCCATAGACGGTAGAATACAATGCACTCGTGTCTTAGGCTTCTTTCGCACTTATGATGAAATGAGAGACTTGAGTACCTATTGCCTTGGCACTCGTGTCGAGAGATGCAATAGCCGGTGCAATCTGCGAACCCACAAAAGTGAATGGGCGACAGAACAGCCGAGATAGCCCGGATGTATTAAGCGGACGCTAGATATCATCAGAGTCAACTCAGCATTGAAATTATGTGATTTTCCGATTTTGCCTCGCGCTTCGCGTAGCTCGAGGTCAGTTGGTGCTGAATTGGCTAGAGTATCTCCGGGATAGCTTGCTGCATCGTCCGCGGTCTCACTACTCTTGAAAGTGAAATGAAGGCGCGCGTCGACGAAGCCTTGCGCGCTGCCATAGCCTCACTACGTCAAACATGCGTTGTCGCAGACCAATGCCTACTAGAACTTCAAGGCGTTCGCGTCTCATTCGTGACATCACGCACCATGACCGAGTATTCGGGAAAGCGGCTCTTGCCGTCGGCTAAAATTACAGCGTGACGACGCGTCAAAAAAATTTAATGATGTAGCCTGCATTCATTTTTTTTATTCGTACTTTAATTTACTTTAGGAGCCTTGATTAGCTGGCAGAGTATAAAAATTGTTTTTAATGGTAGTTGAAGCCCGAGGACGTGGTGTCTCGTAACTTACCTTTAAGTGTTTTTTCTCAGTCTGGCAGGAGCACCTTTCTGTGGCTTCGAGATTAAAATGTGACACAACATACATTTCCTACCGCACATCTTTATTTTTGTCCCTGCGTGCACTGAATCGCTTAAGAGTCTGCAGTTTTTTCTGATGCCCTGCAGCATTTCTAGACCTTAACTGGTCAGTCTTCATTTGCACATAGTTCTTAAGTACCGTGTTGGCGGCTGCCCGCAGGATGTTGCTAAGCCCTGTGTCAGGGTGATGCCCACTGTTACAAATGTCTAGGTCTTCATTGTCCAAAAGCAAGGGCCTTGACAAACTTAGATGTGTATTTTTTCGTTGCCTACAGCATGAAAACGTATGGCATCTTCTTTCAATGTGAGTTTTTCTAGCACAAGCTGTGTGTGCAGAAAAGCTTTGATCACAACCGGCTGAGGAATCCTGAGGCCTAATCTCGTGAGGTTTTCGATGAGAACGTTTCTGTCCAGTTGCAGTTCCCTTTCCGCCGTTACGAGATTCAGCGTCCATGCCTCACACGGAAGTTTCTTGAGTGCTGCATGCGCACAAAGGCCTGCAATGTATGTTATAGCTGGCAAATTGGGTTCTTTTTCTTTTATGCCATTTTCTATCATTTTGAGGTATGTAGTCTTCCGTCAGTTTAGCTGCGTCACATGTCAAACTAGATGGCTTGCACAATTCTCCAGCGAGTCCTGAAGCTTCAGTTTCGCCTCGGACTCAAACATCTTCTGGACTGAGTGGGGTAATTGTTTCCAGAGAGGCGACGCTAGCAACCAAACCTGTCCTCTACACTGACCGTCTGGAATTAGTCTAGTAAAACATGCTCAAAGTTTAGCTCCTCGAGGCAGTACGTCGTGACTTCAACAATTGAGTACGATGTCAGTCGGAGCGCCGTGTGTGTGTCTGTTGTTAAAGCGCCAGTATACATTTTGACGCTGCCCCATATGTCCAGCCAGCTCACGAAAGCATTGAGTAACTCCAACTGCATGTCTGTCAAAGCCTTGACTGGTTGTTGATTGGCGTCCCGAAGGCGTCTGCCCTTGCAAGCAGTTTGTACATTGACAATGCTCCGCCACTGATGTACACATCACTACACGGTTAGCGCGAACACGACATCGGCGCATTTTCGCCTTTTACTTCTAAATAGTATTAGCGAGCACGAAGTTTTATCGCTTACATTATAGAACTAAATGAGCTATTTCTTTAACAATAATATCTTTGATGACAACCTTTCGGTTCTAAAAGAAAAACACAAAAACTGGCGATCGCTTGTTCGCGCTAACAGTGTCGCGTGCTCTGTACCACCACTGATGTACTACAACTGATGTACCACATCCAGTGTTGAAACTAACGCGTTGCAAGTAACAACGTTGCCGCTAACGCGTTACTCTTTTAATAATGTCCTAACGTACTCGTTAGAATCCCAAAGTACTAACGAGTAAAGTAATGTCGTTATTATTTTACGGAAGTTCCTATCAAATTGCGTTAGCCGTTACTCGCTACTTTTTGACTAAAAATGGCCGTTAGGTTGTTTGAAAAACAAAACTTTTATTCTGTACACTACGTAAAAGTAACAAAGAAACCGGAATAAAGCAATGTATAAGCGGCGTCATTTCAAACTCCTTCGCAAGGCACTTTTAACGCTCCCATGACCGGGCCCAAAAGGCTTGAGATTGTGGCTGCGCGGAACCCCTAAGCGTCCTTGGTGCAGTCCTTGTATCGAAGCTGCTAAGATCACCGTCGTCGTATTCTGAAGGAGCAGCCGTCTGACTGGAAAAAGACATCCGTTCTGAAGCCAACAGTCTCCCACCGCACGAAGGATTTCTTCTCAGCGTCCCTCGCTACTCCAGCTGGTCACATCCTTCTCGTCAAAACAAATATACTCTCGTTCTGTCAACAACAGAAGGAGCGTTGACGTTCCCACGCTTTGAACCAAAACAAGTGTGTCAGCGGTGGCCGGGTGCTGACGCGTTGTTAATTGGAAATGCGTCGTTGGTTTGTGAAGGAATGAAATAACGTTTATTTTACCGGATTAACTTTGATTACATGAGAGAAGGTTTATTTTGAGTCTGTTACCTGGTATGTATCCGGTCGTTCTTTTCAGAGCGGTTTCTTCTTTCCAGGCAGGTGCTATGGGCAAGGTTCAATTCTCAAAATCCCGCTCGAGAAGCATCGCATGTTACAGGATACACATTACACATCCTGCCGAGGCCAGACAAACACACAAGCTGATGAGGATATACATTACAGTTGTCCGAATCGCGCTCGCGAAGCGTCACGTGTTCGAAGATATCCATTACACAGCTTGCCGACAGTGAATCTTTTATTAACTTGATGAATGCAATCTGTATTTCTTTCTTAGTATTTTTGGCGTTATTGAAATATTATTATAGTTTGTTGCTACGAATTGTTCATTTTAGTGTTGGTTGCTGGCTTGTGCTGTTTGTGTGAGTTTGCGTATAAATGTGATCTGTACCTCACTCCTCAGCTGTAACGCACCGTCACTGCAGAGTACAAATAAATAAATAATCACTCTGAACAAGTGTATTGTTGCCGCGGTTTATTATAAACAGCCGTCATATACTAAGAGTGAAACACAAAGTAACAACAAACTAACGTAATAGTAACGTCCGTTACTCATGGCAAGTAACGACAACGGTATTTTGTTACATTTATAAAATGGTAAAGAGCTCTGTAACGCGTTAGCTTTTTCCAAGCTACCGAGTAACGCTATTTTGTTACTTATTTTCAGTAACGGGCACAACACTGACCACCTAAATGAAATCTGCGGTTTTTGAAGCAGACAGCAAACCAACTTGCCTTCCAGGTGTTCTCGGGGATTCCGTAACGAACGGACTCATCACCTTCTGGTCAAGTTTTACATTCTGGCGTTCAATGTTCGATAGATGTAACGCTTCCTACGTCAGCCCATACCAAAATTTTGACAAATCTTGTTGTTCAGAAGCATGTAGATTACGAAGCGCCTCAAATGAAGCTCATTTAATCTCCTCCAGGGACTTAGTGCTCAAGAACTCTTGATAGAAAATGCATGTAGATTACGAAGCGCCTTAAATGAAGCTCATTTAATATCCTGCAGGGACTTAGTGCTCAAGAACTCCTGATAGAAGATGCAGGTGCCCGGATTTTTTATTGAACCAGTTGTTCCTGATACACTTCAAAAATGAACATGGTCTACAATCTAGAACAATGGTCGTGAGCCAGGCACGTAGCCAGGTTTTTGTTTCGGCGGGGGCCCGCCCATGACAAAATGCTGTATAAGGGGAAGGGAAGAGGAGGTCCCAGCAAAATGGACAATTTCAGGGGGAGGGGGGTGGGCGGGCTCAATGTCCTTTTTCCTTATCGTAAAAAGGAACATCACCTTTCTGTTTATTCCATTATTGTCAGTAATCACCGCGATCACAGTGATCCCCGCTTCCTCAAGTCCTAGAGTAACTTTTTTAGTACTCCGTACAGCTGGTTCGCATCAATACTGAAATCCAGCAACTGTGGACCACATCTTTGTAGGATGAAAGTAAAAACTGGGTCATGAAGGCATGCTCAGTTTTTGCAGCCTCGGGAGTATTTGACGCGGTTCCGACAAGAGAGCTATCGTGTACTCAAAATACTCTTGAATGTGGATTTCGTGCATGATTAGTGTTACGACTCTTTCATGTGACTTTAGTAGGCCTGACCTCTTCTTTATGAAACGCAAGAAGCCTCCATCATTCTGGTCATTTGCTGGGGTTCCGTTGTTGTGGCTGTAAAGCTTCATCACTGTGGACCTGTGTGGCAATGTTAGCTTCCTCTGCTAAGAACAAGTACGTTTGCATGTGGCGAGATAATGTAAAATGTGTTTGAGAATGCTATTCTCAAACACATTTTACAGCAGGTGCAGCTGCTCCATCAGGAATTCGAGCGCTTTGAGCGTCACACATTCGGGCACGCACAAACGTAAACGTGGGAATTATCCTCTAAACTGTGTGGGAAGCCGAAGAGGAAGACGGCGCGGGGGAGGGGGTGGGGGCACGTCATGTGTGGCCCAGCGGAGCTCGAGACCTGCGCACATGGAGTCCGAGACAAGGAACGAGCTGGAATGGCCACAACGCTGCAAGCGCTGACGACTCGGCAAAACACAGGACCGAGCTAGCCCCGTGGAAGACGGCCGCAACAGCCCTGAACGACTCCAAGGACCACAAGACCGAGCCAGCCCCGGGGAAGGCACGGTCAAGAGTCAAGGAACAGTAAAGTGTTTTCTCACATCTCCTCTAACATGTGATTTCTTGGGAGGGCGGACCAGACGGAGACCGATTGAGCGGCAGTATTAATGAGCGACCCACAACTGTTAGGCACTAACTCTCGGCCTTTACATGTCTCTGTCTATTGCTTTCTGTCTCTTTCTCTGTCGCTCCCGTTTTAGATATGTTAACGTCACCGATACGACCGAAACAACAGAAGCTCCTCATAAGGCTTCCGACCACGGTGGTGTCGGCATTGTCGTTCCGTTTAATGCGCAATACACGTGTAAAATAGGTGTTGCAAACAATGGGGCTATTTCCATGACGTACAGAGACTTGTATTCCCTCGCACCTAGGGATAGGGCGGCAAAGACTAGAATTGGTTGGCCGACCTCACACTACAAAATTTTGACATATTGGAATCACATGTGGGAACAGCTGCGGCTGTAGCTTAAGCTTTATTTTCACATATCTGATACTCCGAGAACCACCAGTTTTGCATTATATTTAATTTTTTGTAATATGCATGGCCCTTCAATGTTTCTAAAGTGCTTGGCGCCTGGAACACATTAGACAAATTTGCAAAGGCATCAAGGCTCTGGAGATGATTCTAGCCAGCACCTTAGACACTCAACAGGTTTTAGGGTCCTTTTATGTGTGTGTCTCTATGGGTCTGGGTGTGCGTGTGAAGCGAGGTTTAGCACTTCCTCACCATGTTTAGCATTGTCTGCACAATTGTCTTATTGTGTTCCATCATCATTATATACTAATGCTCCTCTTCACTTAACCCCGAGTGCATAGCGGACAGCTATAGGGCAAGCGTCCGGGTTAGCCTTCTTCTACACTCATCAACATCAATCAATATTTGTGTCGTTGCTGTACACCTCAAAAACTTCACAAATCGTCTCCTTCGTTTAATGTATGTCAGGGTCAACCTCAAGTGTGATACCTTTTTTGTAGCGTTTCCTTAAACTTCTTTTATTTTTATTGAACCTAAAAAGCTCTAGATTCACATCAAAATTTTGTCCTTTAAGAGTAATTAATTCATTCATTTGCATTATTTTTAGTGTCACACAAACGACAGTTTTTTCCAGTGACGAACTGAGTCCAAGGAAGAAAACAACAAAAAGCGAGGTCATAAAGAAAAGGAAAGTAGGATCGCAATACATTTGAACGCAATGTGGGAACATACTGGGTTTGAAAAAACAAATACACTTGAATTTTCAAGCGATACATCTGACGCGGACTCTACCTCATCGTGCAACGCTATTCGCGTCGAGAAGTTCGGATATCGCCGCCTGGTGTAATTTTTTCACAACCCAGAATGAGGATACTTCAACTTCTCCTGCTGGTGCAAGCACGCGCAATGCCAAACTTCTGTGCACTATAAAAATTAAAACATAACCGCGGGGTAGCACGTGCATTGCCCATAGTGAGAAAAACAGAAGCGCCCCTAGCGAGTTTCTCATCGCGAGTGAAAGAGCTTGCGATGGATACCAAAGACAAAAGTGTCCCGCGGGAGCGCCATCCGAGGTATTACAACCGTTATTTTGATCTACTCAACTTGTGATGTATCGGCCGGTCAATGACCGACGAGAAATACTGCGAGCGCTGCGAGCGTGTGCTTAGGTCTCGGGGTACTGGGCGCCTGCTGGCATTTATAAAGACCTACCGATCAAATGACAAATACCAGCCGCCCCCGTTTTATTCTCATAGATAAAGTGACATAACACTGGCGACGAGGTAGCGAAGGGGTAACAGGCATCTCCCGACGTATGCACAATACCGGATGCCCAGGGTAAGCTGGAGGAGTTCATACCGGATGGGCATCGTGGGCAGAACGGCTCAGCTTCTACTTCGAAGCGAACGGAGTGACGGTCGACACCAAAGAGAGTGCCATACAACTCACACTGTGCGACCCCAAGACCTACAAAACTGTGCGAGAATCGGTGCACCTAAAAAACCTGGCGAAGTGGGTTATGCCGAAGTAATTACACGGCTGAGCACGCAGTTTGACTCGCAACCATCTGTGCTCTTCAGCAGAAGCATGTCTCAGCGGAGAGACCAGGAGACGGGTGAGTCCATCAACGATTATGTGGCAGCACTCGGAACACTCGCCGTCAGTTGTAACTTCGGAGTTCTGACAACATCTACGACATCAAATGAGAGCGGGAACAAATTTACCAACACGTCTCAAAAAACTATGCTACCATTGGAGGTGATGCTTCGGGTTAGATTCGTCTGTGGGGTCTTGAACGAACGCCTTAAAAAATTGCTGTATGTATGTTTATACAGCCGGATATTAGTTTGCCTCTGTGGGCGTCTGGTGTCTCAGCTGTAGATGAGCAATTTAGCCAGTGCGGTACAACCGCTAACCTGGGTCTTTAACGTGCACCACGCAGTAGTGATACACGACCGCACGCCGGTACGACGCTCATTCAGATTGAAACGGGCAGGGGTGGGGATTGAACCCAGGATCCCTGGGTTCTGCAGCGCGAGCTTTCGCTCCACGTGCTCCGAGCTCGTGTGCGACTCGGCCAACGATCCCTCCGAACGCCTTCAGCAACGACTATTTGTGGACGAAACCTAACATTTAAAACGGCGTAAGACTTCGCACTGAGAGCAGGAAATGCTGTCAAAGAGAAAAAATATGTAAAAGCTCTGAAAACAACTCGCAATACGATGACAAAAGGTCAAAGGCCGAAGAACACAGAGAACCGAAATTCCCAAGGCAAGCACGATCAAGGCTCAAGTGAACATCGACGCTACAACTGCCACAAACAGCACCTTGCAGCGACTTGCAGATTCCCCAAGTATCGCTGCATTTTTTGTCTGAAGATTGGTCACATCAAAAAAGCATGTTACAAGAAGTCGGAAGATCAGCAACGACGACAGCTAACAGAGGATGTAAGTCATTGAGAATCCACGCCCTCGACTGAGAGCGAGGACTTGGGGGACTTATATGAGTTGAACAACGGACACCGCGCAAGTTAAGAAACACATGATCTCTTACAAAGTCGAAAGGAGACAGTTGGATGATACCTACCGAAAAACCTGGCGAACGAATGCTCCTTCATTGAGCCAGGATAACACGACGCTTCGACCGCCGTCAGGGCAAGAACTTCCAAGTGCTCGGGTCCGGTGAAGTACTCGTTCGACGAAAGTCGAAAGACTACCTGCTTCTGCTCAATGTAGCTTCAGGTTCAGGTTGTAGTCTAGTCGGAAGAAACTGGTTTCCAGCACTGAAAATCCGAGTGAGTGTGAATCACCAGCTTGCACAGGGCAAGACTCTGTAAGATGCGTTTTGGCACATGAGGAAATTTTCAACCCAAAGATGAACGGCCATAAGGAACACCGAGTGCATCTGGAGTTGAATTAGAATGCGAAACTGTGTTTCTTTAAAACTCCATCTGTTCCCTCGCAAGCGCGCTGCAGTGGAGGAACAACCACGGATGCTCCAAAGAAAAGGCAAATTCGACCAACAGAACGCTCCGACTGGGTCACACCGGTAGTGATCTTAAGAAGAAAAAGACGGCACTATCAGAATGTGTGGAGATTATCGGAGCACCGTGAACGCAGCTGCAAAGCCGGCGGTATATCCGATGCCAACTATAACTGAGCTGCTAGCTAACGTGCAGGGAGGCACCATGTTTTCAACGCTTGATCTCACCCAAACCTACGAACAGCTGCGGTTGACATCGGAGACAGCAGATGTGCTCACCATCAGCACTATCAAGGGAACATACCGAGTCGAAAGGAGCCGTCTGGAATCTCGGCTGCCATGGCGATTTTCCAACGCTGTATGGAGACAGTCTTGGCGAACCTAGCCGTGTGGTGATTTACCTAGATCATGTCATCATCAGCGGAATCACAAAGAGAAAGCACCTGGAGCGACCTTAGGCAGTTTTAAGTAGACTGGACAGTGCTGGACTTCGCTTAAAAAAACCCAAATGTCGAATTGGAGTTCAAAAAGTTTGGTTTCTTGGACACAAAGTAAATGCGGCTGGAGAACACACCACCGAAGAAAAACTAAAGGCCACCAGAGAGATGCCGGAACCGACTTCCCGAGCCACGCTGCAATCGTTTCTAGAGCTAGTTGAATTCTACCATCGGTTCATTAAGAACAGAGCCTCAATCGGTAAGGTTCTCTATACGCTAATCAAGAAAGACACATCATGGCAATGGGGTCCACAACGCCTTCAGGCCTTCATGAAACTAAAGCAAGCCATTGCGGAACGTACAGTTCTAGCGCATTACGATAATGGTAAGCCGCTGGTATTGTCCTGCGATGCGTCACCATACACTATTGGTGCAATGTTGAAGCAGCTACAGCTTTTATATCCAAAACGCCGGGAAAGTCTGAGAGCAACTACTCTCAGCTGGACAAAAAAGGGTTAGTGATAGTTTACGCTACAAACCGCTTTACCGCTACATTTCCGATCGACATTTGACCATCACAACGAATCACCAACCATTACTGGGGATCTTGGGCCCACGCATCCCAGTTCCTCCCGTGCTTTCGCCACGCATGAAATGGGGTGCGTTAAGCTCACGGCTTATGACTATGATCTTATCAACCGACCTGGAAAAAAGAATCAGAATGCAGACGAGTTGTGCAGACTGCAGTTAGCGGCAAACCAAGACGAGCCACACCAGGCCGGAGACGTGCTCATGCTGGAAGCTTCTTTTACCAGGACGCCGATGACTGTTGAGAAACTGGCGGAAAACACGAAAAAAGATGCTATTCTTTCGCGTGTGTACGACGCAGTCCAGACTAGAAAGGTCAAAAGCATCAAGGAGGAAGCATTTCAAACATTCAAGAGGAAGAATGTTGAATTGGCGAAACAACGAGGGTGTTTAACATGCGGATTACGTGTTGTCATACCAGTGGCTCTGGCTCTGGTGCACTCAGGACACCGTGGAGCCATAGCCATGAAAGCCTGCGACAGAAGTTACATGTGGTGGCCAGACATTGGCAAGGACATTTAAGCATGGGTGGCGGGGTGCGTCTCAGTGCCAAACCAACCAGAGAACCAAGCTGAAGATATCGATGCGAAATTGAAAACGGCCGTTAACTACCTGGGATACACTTCACATAGCTTTGCTGAGCCATTGAAAGGGAAAGTATTTCTTGTCGTCATCGACGCGTAAACTGAGTGGCCAGAAGTACGAGTGTTAAGCAGCATGCCGTCAAGCGCAATAATCAAGGTGTTGCGGAACTTGTTCGCCACGTTTGGAGTATTAAGAAATATTTGTTCGGATAACGGAACTGGTCTGATTGCCGAATAAGTCAGAACTTTCTATAGCATTAACAACACAATCTCAGTCACTAGTGCCCCCTATCACACAGCCACCAACGGGTAGGTTGAGCGACGGTGCAAGAGATCGAGCAAGCGTTAACAAAAAGGGAAGGCAAAATCTGTCATGCCTGCTGGCGCGCGTTCTATTCAAACAACATATTACAGTGTACGCGACAACCGGAAAAACACCGGCGTGGTTGATGTAGGGCAGAGAGCTACCCTCGGCGTTGAATCGGCTCAAGTCATCACTTCTTAAACCCGACAAAAAGGAAAATGACTCGCCGCAGTTTATTCAAGGACAACCCGTGTGGATTAAACAGCTCCCAAACAATTGAAAGTGGCTACCGGGCGTCGTAGTACGCCGTGTGGGCCCACAATCCTGGATCGTAGACTGCAAGCAAGGTCAAGTCAGACGAAACATAGTCCATATGACACCGTTGTCCGAGCTCGGGAGTTGAGAAGGAACTTCCACCACCAGGTTGTGATATTTGCTTAGAAGATCTACTTGGCAGGTATTCGGATGCGATTACTTCCGTCCAAACACCAATCGAACAACCAGATAATGACGCCGTCCATCCCGTACGACGGTCACCTCCACTTGGGACTGCCTCTACATCCGCTTGGGGGAAGGGGGGGGGGAGATCCCCGCGTCCGTCGACCACCTGACCGATACGGTGACTACGTCTAAGAAGGAAGGGGTATGATCTATCGGCCAGCCCATGGCCTACGAGAAAGACTGCGAGCGTTGCGAGCGCGTGTTTTGGTCTCAGCGACTGGGCGCGTGCTGGCATTCAACAATACCTACCGATCAGATGACAAACACCAACTGTCTGTTTATTCTCATAGCTGAGGCGACATGGCACAACTCACTGATCTATTTGGGATGAACCTGAGAAGGCCTTCGCACTCTTCCTCATCCGAAATTCACCCAGTCGTAGTTAGATCAAACACATCGCCCGATAGCCCGAGACATCCGCCTACCCACGGTGGAAGAAACACATTTAAGTGACGACAATGGCCGCCCTTCCCGTGGGGAGCATGAGCGACCAGATCGTGCTCGGAGCTAGCCTCAAACAAGGAGTAGTTAGTTCCGCGCCGCCGCAGTGGGCGCTGAGGTATGAGCTCCTCCTCGGCGGCCACGGTGTCGGCGGCGTAAGCGTTTTCGCCTTTTTCGCGGTGAGGTGGTGTGATGGAGGTGTGCGGCCAGTGGGTGGCCTTGTGTTTTGCTTTGCTGCTGTGTCGATCCCAGGTGCCACCATCGTGCACGAAGGTGAGCCTTAACCCGGAGAAGAAGAAGAAGGAGGAAGAGAACACAGATTTACGGGCTTTGGCGACTTGGTGGCAGCGTGGCGGCGGTTGAGGTACGAACAAGAAGCGGTGAGCGAGGAATGCGGGACCACCGCTGGGAGAAACAACCGGAGCAGTCGGTTTGGGAGGGATCCCATACTTGGGCGTCATCTTTCCCCGTGCGAGTGAAGGGCGCTCGGTGCGCCGAACATAATGTTGCCGCCGCGTCGGACAGAGAGTCATCATTTAAACGTGTTTCTTCCACCGTGGGTACAACAAGAAGCGGTCAGCGAGGGAATGCGGGACCACAGCTGCGAGAAACAACTGGAGCGGTCGGTTAGGGAAGGACCCCATATTTGGGCGCCATCAATCCCGCGTTGCGAGTGATAGCACTCGGTGCCCCAAACATAATGTGACCACCGCGTCGGACAGAGAGTCATCACCTAAATGTGTTTCTTCCACCGTGGCCCTACCAAAACACGACCGAAGTATAGATATGGTCAAGCATTTTCCAACAAATCTATTGTTGCTTTACTCCTCAGCGGTTGCGGTCGGAAGTTTCTTCCCGCACTACTTGAAGCGCTCCCCGCATCTTCATAATACATCATCCATTTATATACCTATGGTCATTATTCATAAACTAGCATTTCAATCATTATTTTTCATTGTGCGGCATGTACAGAAACGGTAACCAAATCAATTCAACACGCTCGGTCGAAGTGAAGTCCTTTGTCAGAGAGACATGGTTCAAGCGATTCCTTCAAAGAAACTCGAAGAAACAAAGGGTGTCGTCACGAAGGGGAGTGAATAAGAATCTTTGCAGGAACTTGGGGAAGAAAGAGTAGTCTACAATGGCTACAAACACGATGTTTCGGGTGCTCAATCTAGGTTAACAGAGCTCAACGAACACACCAGCGATTAGGTTCGTTGTTCAAAGAAATATTAGCGTTCATATAATCTACTCCAACCCATACCAAAAAAAGAAAATACTTTCAAACCAGTCTATTGAGAAAGTGGTGGATACTGGATTTTGACAAAATTCTACATTTTACAACTTTCGTTGAAAGTATTAGCATCCAGGCAACAAGAAACTGTTTTGATCTTGTTTGTTCGTTTGTTTTTGCTTGGTCGAGACTCATCCTATTCTCTCAAAGCCATCTTGCCATGATTCGGTTAGACGCAATTCGAACATCGGTCACGTTCAGATATCACATTTATATAAAAAAGTTCCAGCTCCTCGCGAATCTAACTCCATCAACTCCTAATCTGAAAAGAAAGCGTTGATATCTGCTACCAACCATTTTCAACCCTGGGTGGCTCTGAACTCCGCGACATGAACTACGTGTGTCGGAAATATTTCCGCCCAAGTGATATGGACCTACATGGCGATATCCCAAACATCGCCGGTGAACTCATTGTTGAAACTCTTAAATTTGTTGTGGACCACCATCATCGTGGCTCTAAGACCCTTTGAGTCAACAGGTTGAAAATGTACTCGTACCATCAACTCTCCTAGTGAAAAATCTGATATGTATAAGAATTTTGTGGTGCTATAAACGCCTATGATCAAAAAAGATCATATAATATTTACAAGAACCTGATAAGAATATATAAGAACATAGATACAATATAAGACTATATATGCAGTTATAAAACATTTTATCAGTTTCTTATAACTTCTTATATATCTTATATTGCTCTTATATGTTCTCATATTCGTTGCCCACATTCCTACATTATTTTTGTTTGTTTGTTTTGCTTCTCCAGTGTTCACTGTGTCATGGTATTTTATTGGCTGCCTGGTCTTAAGGCAAGCATCTTTGCTTTGTGGGCAAGCACGCACCAATGCGTTTTTCAAAGATAATAAAGATATTATCTAATGATCTTCTGGTAAATTGTGGCTTTACTGGAAGCGTAAAGAGTCCCATAATCCTGTAAAATAGACTTTTACTGGAAATGACATTCCGGTAAAAAACAATTTCTTCAATAGAGATAAGGTTCTTGTATGCTCCTATATGATATTATTTGACGATATACGTTTATTGAACCAAGACATTTCTTATACATTTTATATAAGATTTTTCCCTAGAATCACCAGTTTCATGAAACCTGTTTAACACCAGTGCGCCGTCCTTTCCGAAGTGGAACGATGTTATCCGCATTCTGATAACTCAAATAAATTAATGTACAAAGCAAACGCACGAACGTGATCAATTTTCTCTCCTTTGTTTGTTTGTCTGTTTTTTATTGTTGTTTTTACGTTGAGTTGATAAGATACAAAGACAGCAGAAGATGTCTGCGCCAACGTTGATGGTGCTTGTCGATACCTAATGGATCAAGGAAGGGGATAAAGAGAGGGTTGCTCTATACCGATTAACAGTTGAATTCGTTGTCATTTCATTCTGTATAGGACAAAAATACATTTATTTACTGCACAAAGGGCTTTCCTTCGATGAACCTTGTTATCATGTCCAAAGCAACCTCTGGTTGGTCGTATGGCAGTAGGTGACCTGCGTTCCTCACTAGGACCTCTGTAAAATTGCCAACCTGTCGAACGTAGCCTGCCACGTCCTCTCCACTTGGAGTCAGCCAGATCTTTCGAGGTGCTTTCTCGAAGGCTTTTGCGCCGGACCACGATATTGTTGAGATCATGTTGGCCGTTAACGGGTAAGCAATGATGATGTCCAGTTGGCCATTGTAGATCATCACCTTGTAGTTTTCCATCAATACAGTGAGCCATGGCTTCACTGATTTCATCATGTCTTCGAGGAGGTTGGCTTTAACCGCGTCACCGTCGTTGAATGTAAGCTTCCCGACATGGATTGCTTTACGAACTAAAGCTGTCTGCACAAAAGCGTTGTAGTATCCGAGCTGTTTTGGCTGCTTGGATAGGAGGAAGTTGTAATAGAAATCGAGCCCCGTGACATTCTTGAAATAGGAAGTTTCATTCACGACTTCACCGTCCCAGAGAGCCTCGAAGATGTAGACGGCGTCCAGGTAGCGACCGTCGTCGATGAACTGTTTGGCCTTCTGGCTCGCTTCACGAATGTAGGCGGCTTGGTTGCTGTCCACCAGTCCAATCTGGTAGAGGAAGTCTGCGTAGTCAAACATAGTTCTAGGCTCCACCAAGCCATCGCCAATGGCGATGCCTTTCAGGTTGATCTTGACACGGGGCTGCACGGCCGTGTGGATGGCGTAAGCGACAGCAGGAACATATTTTCCTGTTTGGAAGAACGTGAAACGTCAAATATCCCGAACTCTTCGGAAGTAAATTTATAATATAAAATAATTCAATCCATCTTCGCGGTAACACCCGTTACTGACTGAGCAAAGCTACGAGTGTAGTTTTTTTCCCCTCTTGTTTAGAACTTTATCTTTATACGAGAACGTCCCCGGCATGATCACATCTGAGAGCACTCCACTATCTTTCACTGCCAGTAGAAAAAAATTAACGGAGCTCTATCACTATAGACCTTTTCTGCAAGTGCGCCGCCATCTTGAATTGACGTCACTTCGCAGCATGGGCGAAAACATTGTTTTGCCTTTGCAAGGCCAATAGAAGGCATTTAGGATATAAGCGTAACCGTCACACTTTCTCCTTTTGCCTCCCCTTTATTTTTTTACCATTTGCAGATTCAAACGTTGGATTATTTTTTCGTCGCCCCATACCGGATACGCCTATTAGATGGCTGGGGACGAGAGTACACAGAAAAGGTTTATACTTCGTTTCACCTTATGTTCTACCGCAGCGAGGCTAGAAGCGCGAGCTCATTGCGTTGGCAGCCGCGCTTAAGTCACGAGAGCATGTGCCGCCGAGGTCTGCCCCAGAGCAAGGAGCTCGCGCTTGTAGCCTTTCCTGCGGTACATGGTAAGGTGAAACAGAGTCTACACCGCATGATTTTCTAGACCTTGCAAGCCCGAAATTGTACCCTGCTAAAAAAAATAGTTGGGCTTGTATTTCTATCTATTGATGGAATCCTCATGGGCAGAACTGCATTGTCGAGTTACACTACACCATGCGTCCACACGACACTCATAAAATATGAGTTTTACTTGGTGCTCACTTTAAGCATACGAGCTGAATTCCGACGCTGCAAGCCGATGCGCCCAATCAAAAAGCTTTAAATGAGCTCAACCTAGTCAAGTTTGTCACCTTTCACTACGTGTGGAGAAAAAGCACAGGATAACTGTGCGTTCCCAGAGTCGGTCACAGCAAAGGCACAAAAGTGATGAGCTCCATGACGATGCGATTCTGTCACTGCGTGATTGCCTCCATCAGATTGTATAGCATCGGCTGCGGTAGAATTCAAAGTGAAACGGAGTACAGCATATTTGTATGTCGTCCCGCCAGGGGGCATGCCAGTCATTTCCAAGCACGCGGCAATAACGAAACGAAAACGGGACATCGCTAAGTTTACGGGGATCGGAGAGCGAGCCGATGATGAGCACGTACCGGCGTACGATTCTCCGGAGGCGTAAAACTCGTTCCCGGCAAACTCGTGGAAGAGGGTGAAGAACTGCTGGAGCGCTTCCAGCAGATCTCTGCCAACGTCTGTCTCGTTGCGTGCGTAGCCCTGGTCCTTCCCGGTGAAGCTGTACCCGGTTCCCACAGGGTTGTCAATGTAGAGCATGGAGAAGCGGCGAGCCCACGTGACTTCTCTCAGCTTTGGGATGCCGCCTTCGGCGACGTAGTACGGTCCGTGCTCCGAGAAGAGGCCGAAGAGCGAGGGAGCACCGGGACCGCCTTGCAGCCAGAGCACCACGGGAGCCGTCTCTGGGTTCTCCTGGAAGGAAATTTCTAGAGTAGAGCAATATTCTCAAATCCCAGTGCGGACGTAAATGAATGAACAAAAAATTAGTAAAAACATTTAAATAAATTATGAAATGATGTAATCTTTCGAACTAATAAAATTGCGCTATCGAGACAAGGACAAAAAAGCGCACATTAGACAAGGACCAGCGCCAGCACCTCGTCGTATGTGTGCCTTTTCTCGTCGTTGTTCGCGTTATTTGACCAATATTCAGTATGACCGAATTAGCCTAATCAAAGTTAAAGCGTCGTGTTGTAATATTGAAAGAAATTTTACCTCGCAATACACGCGATCGCACCGTTTGGTTGAAGCATGCAAGCAAGAGCTATTGCGGGCTTCTCGTTTAAGTGTATTTCGTCGCAAAAAAAGAACTGCGCGGAGAAACTTCGATTTTGGATTCTTAATTTTAAATGACACCACTGCGTCGCTCAGTGTGAGCGCAGCGCATTTTCTTACATCACGTAAATGGTGGAGCATCCGTCTACCTAATTTTGGATAATTGTCGCCAACAAAAAAAGAACTGCCTCATTTAAAGGTTAATTCTGCTTAATGTTTTCAACATTGTGCAGAGCATCGTTATTTGTGATGCGAAGCCTATTCTGCGTTTCTGATATTTCTACATATTAGGGTTTCTTCTCAGGTATTTTCATCTATATCCACTGAGAGCTGAGGAAACGCAGGGTGCAGCTATACATATGGTGTCTGGAATGCCAATAGCTCGATCTAAAATGGGTCGTAAAAATCGGCGCCCACACGTAGCAATCTAAAGTTTCGTCAAGGCTGTATTTCACAGATGCGATTTATCTTGCAAAATTACAAGCTCTCATTCTGCAAAAATATGGGGCCAAAAATCTTGCCAGAGTCAATGGCGGACGGTAACGCAGACGACCGATCTCGAGTGGTGGGCGCGTTTGGCGCACGTATTCATAGATGGCGTGGGGAGCAGCGTCGGAAGGTGTAACCAGAGATGAACACGTTAGCCACCAAAAATGAACGACGTTTACAAATCTCTGTAATGCGAAACTAGAGTACAGCTCTTGAAGAGGAGGGGAGGGTACGGAGGGGAGGGTAGGCCCCTCTTCCTCTTCCGTACCCTCCCCGCCTCCTCCTCCTTTATCCTCCTCCTCCTCAATTTCCCCCGCTATATTTAGCTGGGAAACTGAATTGGTGTTGAGGTCACGTGACGTCAATTCCCGCGCTAAATTTAGTGGGGAAACTTAACCAGATAAACTTAGCGAGAAAATTTCCCCGCTAGCTTTAGCGAGAAACTTAACCCGCTAAATTTAGCGGGGAAATTTTTCCTCTAAAGTGCGAAAATTTTCCCGCTAAATTTAGAGGGGAAACTGTGACGTCCCATATTGCAACGCGCGCGGGTACGCCGACGACGACGCCCCTCAACCTGGAAATGGGCGCCTAAGGGCTGCGCTCTAAAATGAAAGACGTTTACAAATCTATGTAATACGAAACTAGAGCGCAGCTCTTGAGGAGGAGGAGGGAAGGGTACGGAGGGGAAAGTATGCCCCCCCTCCTCCTCCTTTCTGCCTCGTCTCCTCCTGCCACTGAATTTGTTCATGGGTGACGTGACACGAAGTCGTGACGTCATTTTCCCGCTGAATTTATCCGCGAAACTGAATTGCCGTTGAGGTCACGTGACGTCAATTTCCCCGCTAAATATCGCGGGGAAGCTTAACCCGATAAACTAAAGGGCCCATGTAACGAATTTCGGGCTGGAATAAATCAATTTATATTGGGATTTTACTAATAGCACATCGTTCAGTGGGCCAAAAGAAAAAGGTAGAAAGTCAAAAGCCTGACTTTCGGTACAAAAATTTTGAAAACACAGCGGACTCTTTCGTACCTCCTTCCCTTCGTAAGCTCTCTGCCTTTTCACTGTGATACATCCGCGGACACCGCAGCGCGTCACCGGGCCCTCGCAGCGCGTCACCGGGCCCAAACGCACGTCACACGGCGCCGGACCTCACATAATCCCTTCACCCCTAAGCTGACATTGTGGTGGAAGCTACGCGCTTGCCGGACCAATCAGCCGCCTCCCTTTCATCACCTGACCTCATTCTCTGCGCGTGGGTATGCGCGAGAGAGCGTGATCACGTGGCAAAAAGTGTGGCTGGCCCAACGAGCACGTAGCTTCCACAGCACTGTCAGCTTCGGGGTGAACGGGGTGGGGAAAGCAACTTTTGTCTGAATTTTGAGCGACGGGCTAATCTTCTAGGGGGAGAATGGCTGTGTCCGGGTACACAAACGAGATTCCGAGCAAGAGGGGACTCCCCCTTTCCGTCTTCTTGAACTGTTTGGTAGAATGCGCGATTTATGAGTTGAGGAGGAAAGCTAAACAGGAAAAAGTTGGAAAAGCGTTTCATGACCTCTTTAAGTGAGAAAACTTTTCCGCTGAATTTAGTGGAAAAAGTTCTCCGCTAACTTTAGCGGGGAAACGTCCCATACTGCAACGCGCGCTCGTTACGCTGCTCATCCCGAAACAGAGGCTAGATGTGGTGTTCCATCTGCCTCGCAATAGACGCATACTCAGGTTACAATTAAAACGTGGCTGTTTACACGTTGTTGTACACGTTACTCCTTGTAACGAATTAGCGTTACTCCTTACTTGGCCTCAAGAGTAACTACGTACTTTACTCGATCCTTTTCTGGAAAAGTAACTGGATAGGTTACTCGTTACCGAAAAAAGTAACTAGGGAGAAGTAACTCGTTACTAGTAACTCGTTACGTACATGTATGGATGTAACCGACAAGCGAAAGAAAGCAGACGACATGCAAACAAAATCCGTCGGCAGCAAAAGCGCCGTCGTTATGCAACCGCGTTTTTTTTTTAATTTTTGTTACTTTAAGTTTTGCTACCATTATCCGCATTTATTTTTAAACCACAGGTACATTACAAAAAGATTATGTTCATTTTAAAAGACCATGGTCCACGAGGCACATTCGATATCTTTTGCTAAAAGCAAACCGGAACAAGGAGGTAGCGCCATCTATCAATACGTGCGCCAAACGCGCCCGGCCGCCACTCGGTCGTCTGCGTCGCCGTCCGCCGTTGACCCTGGCAAGCTTTTTGCCCTATTTTTTTTACAGAAAGGGACCTACGCCTCGCATTTTGCAAGGTAAACCCACCTGTGAAATACACGTTTGACGGAAAATTGAGATCGCTACGTGCAGGCGCCGATTTTTACGATCCATTTTAGATCGATCCTCGGCATTTCAGTCACACTTTATGTTCACTCCAGTTCGTGATATAAGTTATTTGACGTCCTTATCGACTAAGTTGCAATCTCATTGGCTGTGGAAAGATAATGAGATGCTCCGGGTCTCACCACGCTCTCCGTTTATTAAGGTGTCCGTGAGGCAGTCCTGCTCACCGTACCTTCGCTGGGAAGAACCAGAAGAACATGTTGCTGCCCAGCTGCTTGTTGACGGTGAGGAATCCCGCGTGGCTCGGCACATCCTCCACGTCCCCGAGACTGCCCACGCGGCTCAGTGCCTTCGCTTCGTCCAGGCGACCCGCCTCGATGAGCGGAGTCAGAAACAGCGGGTCGCCCACGTCTCCGAGGTGACCAGTGCCCAGGCTTTGTTGTCTGCGATACAACGGAATGACTGATGCTGTAAGCGTTGAGGAGCACTTGCTCGTGGTGACGGACCAGTGTTGGACATAATCCCCTAGAGAAAGAACGAATGCACGTTCATCGTGCATTTTGCACTTTTAAAGCTACAGCTTTAACCCTACCTGCGAGGAGCTTCTTATTCCCCGTGTTAGTGTTGGTTGCACCGTAGCACTGGACCATTGGAAAGATTATCAGCAATTGAGCGCAGCCGTTGGTTTGACGTCATAGCGCGAGCGACCAATGGCGTTGCGTCGCGCGGAGTTCGGAGGTAAGCGGTGCATTCACACTCCCCTTTCTCGCTCTTTTCCTCCTCCCCTCCCCCTCCGCAGCGTAGAAACTGAGGCTGGGTAGCATGGTAGGAACTGCGTATTAGTGCTATAGCACGTTCATTGCATTTGACGGAGTCCGTAAGCCATACACATTGTTTACGTGTTTTTCTTTGAGGTTATATACGAGGGGCGTTCATAATGTTCGTATCATTGTCCCGAAGGAATAGAGATTCAGCAATCAAACTCGAGTAGGAGTTAAGACTTTCTCTACATGTTCGCCACCGGAAGATATACCCACTTTTTCCAGCGATGGACCACATGCCGGAGCCATTGTTATAGAACTCCTCGTTTTGAGTGTTCAGAAATCGCTCCACTTCAGCAATCACTTGGTTGTCGTCATTGAAATGCTTTCCTCTTATTTGGCCACACTGGAAACGTATGCGCCATTTAACCAAAGTATCGAAAAATTGGGGCGTTATCCCCGAACAACGCTCACAAATTGGAATGAATATCCTAGGCATTGTTTCTTTTCAAATGGAAAAACCGATGCGTTGAGCTGGCACCGACGGGCGGTGCCATTTTTGTTTCGACACCGTAGCGGCGTTAAGCGCTACTATAGCTATGCGATGTTTAACTGTGCGGAAACCAGAGGGACGCGCGCTCATGGTGATGCCTGTTGTGTTTTGTTTTTTTTTTCAATTTTTTGTGCCGATGATACGAACTTTAGGAGCGTCCCTCGTACTCACGAAAGAATGGTACTGACTTTGCTGTTCAAGAATACAGCGTATTGTTGATTTTCGATTACCTTCAACCCTTATGAAAACAATCGTATTAAGGACATTTATAGAGATAATGATCAGGAAGCAAGGTTGAAAAGTATTTCATTATTCAAACCGTAAATCCATGTCAAATATGTCATTAATCTTCATGAGTAAACACTTTTATGGACGTCAAATTCAGTAATACGAATTCATTCTTTAAGGGCCAGTGTTCACAATATTGCAATTGCAATAATTTCCGAAGTGAACATTCCAGGATAAAAAATATTGATTTCGACTGAATCGTGTTTAATTTAACACATGCCCTGTTATGTTTCTCAGTTCAAAAAGTATGTGATGATGATACCAATCAACTAGATGGGTTGAAAATCCAAAACGACAATGCTTTCTGACATTATTGCAAAATTCGGCAGATCGTATCTCTGCCAACCACCTCAGGCTCATGTGAAAGTGAGTTTAGCACAGTAACAAGTTACAGCAACAAACGAGGCCAAAAAACTCGCTTCATCCAAGAAGAGTAAATATATTTATTCGTTCACCCAGACAGCAGTCCGGCCTTTTTTGTCGAGATTAATGTGATCCGTGAAAACTTTGTTTATGATAAATCTAGGAAACATTCAGTGAAGTGTGACTTGATTTTACTTAATTTCAATCTTGTCTATAAAAATAATTTTTATGTGCTTTTTTATTTTTTATTTTTTTACTTTCTGCAAAAATATTTGCCTCACTGGCAATCTGCACTCAAATACTGTAATGTTCGAGTCATCGCGCCACCCCCCTGCCATCTGAAATTCATAAAAGTGGGCTGGGCCATGTCTCGGTGGCTAAGCACAAAAAGTATAGAAAAACTTTAAAAGCGCCCCTTTTTTGGTGCCTCTCTAGCGCGGCTCCACAATAGATACATTGAACTCAAAACTCGAATTGGTTTCATTGCTTTATGCAAGAAATGTTTATAAAATAACGTTTTGCTATCGCAAAGTCTGCTACTCGCATACGCGCGATAAACACCGTAGATCGGCTTACAGCGCTAACGTTTGTTCCGTGTAAGCACGTTTCATAACACTGCTGTGTTTTCTCCGTTATTGGCAAATACTTCGGCATCTGCCCAAGTCGGGCGCCCGTCAATCGCAAAGATCTTGCGCAACTTTCTCGTCTGGCGCATACATGCGTGTGTACATGCGCGGCGTGCTGTCAACGCGTGTTGAGGCGCGTTGCTGTATAGCGTGGACGACACCACGAACACGAAGCTCGAAATGGGACGCTCTACAAACGTCTGTGCGCGGCGTTGCAGCAAATGTTTATATATCCATTGGCTTTGTCTTCAACATTGCACAGCCTTACCAACCGCGGTCGGTATAGGTTCCCGGAGAAGGAGCGGGTTGGCGGTGCCCTTACTTTGGTGGATACGGACTTTGACTTTACACTCCACGGTTACATTCCAGGCATATGCGGTGTTCGCTGACTTCGCGATACATGAATGTGTTACTGCTTTTGTTACCTTTCCGACTTTTTTTATTTTTTCTCCGAACAAATTTTTTTCGTAAGCAACCAAATTTTTATTTTGGTATCTCCATTGTTTTCCTTTCGCATGCATGTACTACAACT
>JAZHYW010034302.1:0-18444 GCA_037355805.1 Ixodes ricinus | reverse complement strand
AGACTGATCGGTGGTCGAGTGGGCTAGCGCACACCAACTCGGAGCACGTGGAGCGAAAAAATGGCACGGCAGAGTCCAAGATCCGGGGTTCAATCCCCACCCCTACCGTTTCGATCCGGATGAGCATCGTACCGGCGTGCCGTCGTGTATCACTACTGCGTGGTGACGTTAAAGACCCCAGGCTAGCGGTTGTACTGCACTGGTTGAATTTCTCATCTACAGCTGGGAGACTCGTCGCCCGTTGAGGCAGACCAAGTTCTAAACTGTAGAAAAACTTACACACAACCCAATTTTTTCGCAAAGCGTCATGCTTGCATTGCGTAACGCCACAGCGCAGACCTAATTTTGAGGTAGAAACAAGATGTTCCGCTTCATCATTCACTGAGCTGATTTCGTAGATCGCATAGATTGGCTCTTCGAGTGTTTTTTGGGTAAGTGGACGCGCAGGCATTTCTTAGAGTAAAGTAAAACTCCAATGCATAATAATAATATAAAACAATATATATATGTATATATATATATATATATCAGGGTGTCGAACCGGAACCGAACGGAACCGAAAACCGGAACCGAACCGGTATTTTTTCCGGAACTGAACCCGAACCCGAACCGTTATATTGTTATCACGATGAACCCGAACCGGAACTGAACCGGACAAAAAATAACGGTTACCGGCTCATGTCAAAACGGTTCGGCCACGCGCTGTGGACAATGAATGTGCTATCAATGCCATTTGTTTTTTAAGTGCCGTCAACTGACACACACCTCGCTTACATATTTTTCTTCTCCACCTAGTCTAAGGAATATAAACGCTGCATCCATGAATCTTGACAAACGCTGCATCCATGAATCTTGACATAGGAACCAGTATTGCGCTGGTCGCGGCTTGCACGAAAAACAAATTGGAAGGCTGTGCAAAAAAAAAAAAATCGCGTCACGGGATTTTATTTTCCTACAATCTCGTAAATCCTAAATGCTGCTGTGTGCTGATTTCATAACACGTTTCTAGAACGCGCGAGTTCTTGAAGCTTGCTTCCATCGGAATGAGAAAAGAAAAGGCTGTGGAGTTTGATAACGTTTGAGGGAGAGAAAGAAATTTTATTTACAGTTGAAATGAGCATTCATGAATTATATCTGCTCTTCGCTGCCCCAACCACCGGTCAGAGTATATCGAGCTATGAAGTGTCAAGGTTTACATGCCGTATATTTTTTGTACCGGAAACTCGATAAATGCGGGAAAAAAAATGAAAGCCGTTTACAACTTCCTGTAACGCCGAATTAGAGCGCAGCTCTTGAGAGGAGGGGAAGGCACGGGGGGGGGGGTCACGTGACCTCGGGGAGGGGGGATCACGGGCGCGAACTCTCAGCAGACGCTGGAGTTAGCGCCCGTGACAGACAGCCCTGTCATCAGACAGTCGTTGTTTGCCGCTTGCATTGGCTACAGGCTTTTATAAACGTTATGCACTACTAGTTTCGACGATGTATCCCGTTTCGTATGTGCTGATTTCAGATGTTTTATTTGTAATTTATTTTGATGTTGCAATTTGTCATTTATAATTTCCGAACCGGTTCGCGAATCGAATTAATCGAACCGGAACTGAACCGGAACAAAATAAATTTACCTGAACCTGAACCGTAACCGAACCCGTATTTTTTTCGGTTCGACACACTGATATATTTATTTATATACAACGGGCATGGTGGCGGGAGGCCGAAGGCATGGGTATATAACTGGGAAGAAAAAAATTTGGTGAAAATAGCAACAACGGACGATTCATTCTTCGACGTTTCGGCCGGAGTTATATATATATATATATAGGTTTAGCGGTTTGAGCTTGACGCTTGGACAAACAAAAGAAGCATGGGCGAAAAGAATGGAACACTCATTACGGAGAAGCAACTAGGAGGAATTTCAGTGTTATTAATGGTCTAGACACTAGACACCCTACCGCAAAGGGATTCCGGCAGTTTCTATGATATGTGTGCCTTCCAAGCGAGATTCCCTCGGTTTTCTGAACTGCCGTTTTGCTCCGTTACGCCGGTTTGCTTTGTGTTTTGCTTTTAGATGAAATTCTGGCGCTTTTTCTCCAGAAACAAAAAAAATAATAAAAAACGACTAAAATTTGCATTTTGGTCACAAGGCTTCACCTGTTTAAGGACGGTTTTTCAGTCTCATGACGAAAGAAAACGAAAGCTACACTAAGAAATTGAAAGAGCAGGAAACGTACGTTTCTTCGATGTTCGAGCTTGTTTAAACAATGAACCGCAGTACAAGATGAAAACTCTAATTACTGAAGCCCAACCATTTTTCTTTTCACGTATTTCTTCTCTCTTATTCTCAAGCGCACTGCACATTAAGAAACGCCGGAATGCAGTTTGCACAGACCGATTCTCATTAAACAGCGTTTTTTCAGGTCGATCTGTGTTCTCTTGTTTTCTTTCACAGTATAGAGCTCGCTACGATTGGATTTCGACTCTGTGCACTGATTACCGCCTGCGTAGCGGCCGAACACGGCCGGGGAGGGTGCACAAAAATGGCGAGCGAGGGAACGTAACGACTGAATATCTCCTAGCTTTATGGCGTGTTAATTAGCTCCGTTTTATCGTCTCATCTGCCTGGCACGAACCACGATTCTCCCTAAGGACGCAGACCGACGCGATTATGGCGACTACGAGCCTGTTACGTTTCTCGTGAAAGAGCACGCGCGCTCTTGTCTCTCTCTCTCTCTTTGAAAGCCGCGACATTTCGCAGCCCGTTTCGATCTGAATGAGCATCGCACCGGCGTGCGGTCATGTATCACTACTGCGTGGTGCACGTTGAAAACCCCAATTGTACTGCATAGGCTACGTAAACATCTCATCTACTGCGGAGTCAGCAGACGCCCGTTGGGGCTGATTACTAACTTCCTACTGTCTAAATAAACACGTGACGCAAGTATGTTTTAGCCTTTGTGATGTCTTGTCAATCTCTATGGTGTAAAAATTTTAAGCGCAGCTCTATCTGCCTCCTTCAAAGATGCTACGCACGCCAAAAGGCCGGAAGAGTTACTTGCTGGAGGAAGGGTGCTGCGTTCGCATTCGGCTGGGACAGATGTTCCCACTGATTAACCACGAGTTCCCGCCGATCGCAACACTCCTGTTCAATTTAGGCTCAACGGTGACCCGTGGTAGCTGGCGTGGAAGATCTAGCGCTACGGCATTGTCAAGTAGGTGTTGACTGGATCCGAGTTCGAAGCAAACGTAGACGCAATGCGCTAAATTCTTAGCCTCGTGTCACCGGCTTGGGTGCAAGTCTTCAACCCCGTCCTTCATTGCACTTTCTTCGCTGTTAAGTTGGGCCGCATCCGATGCTACGTGCCGACGGGACGAATCAAACAGCGTCAAGAGTGGAACGTCACGGTGTACGTCATATTAACATTCCCGAGCAATCCCTCCGCACTTTCGTGTCTGTCCTATCTGTTGGTAACCAACGGATCGGCCGTTGTCTGCTGTGGCTAGACCACGTGATCCGCAGTTCCTTCCCTCCCCGAAAGAGGATCTTCTTCAGACGTTGCAATCGTGCCGCCGGTGCGTGGGAGCGATTGCGACGTTCCGAGGAGACTGCGCGACCACGTGAGATGATTTTGCGTATAGCTCGAGAGGCCGGAAGCAACATGAAGGTCAGTGAAAGGGACCAAGGATGGCAACTTCGGTAGCAACGCGATCGAGACTCCAAGCAGGCGAAGACGTTGGTCTCGCGAAACGGACGTGGAACGTCAACTTTGCTGGCGAAGCATGTTGAACACTAAGCGGGCGAAGCCGTCTCACAAAACGGACGAAAATAAGCAAATTTTGCTACAACACGAGCGGGACGCCCAGCGGGCGAGGCTACCATCGGCAACGGAACGGCGCAATGACGAGCAAATACAAACATACTACAGCGGACAGTATGAGCTCAAACAGTCCTTCGTCTTTCGCTGGGCTACCTGCCTGTATCTGAAATGGTTTTGATTTAAGGTAGTAATAAAATGCAAAGCTGACGTCGCACCCCTTGAGATATATCACAAACGGAGAGATAAGTGAGCATTTGGGGGACCACAGGTGCAGAAAAATGCCGTATTTTGTGTCTCAGCTCATACTGCCCGCGGGCGATGCGTGCTGACGAAGAAGTGTCTTGAGATGAATTATCTCAAGGGCTGATTTGGGTTGCCGCGCTGCGCGTGAGACAGCCCGTGGCTCCAGTCGGACGCTATAGTGCTGTGCAGGACAGCTTTGCAGGACTACTCTCAGTGGTGTTCCCAGACCAGTCGGCAGACGGGTTCGTGGTGTGCGCAACGCGCAACGCAGTACAAGACGGTGTAAAACGTCAGCCCATTTCAACTATCGTTGGTGACGGGTCAAGAACGACGCGGACACTCCTCCCACCTCTCTCACCTTTAGCAGAGAGAACGCTGGAGAGGAGGCGACGTCCTCTCCAACGTTCTCTTCCGCTAAAGTGAAAAGAGGTGGGCGGAGCTTCTTACTTAGTTCTTCCACCTGTCAATGACGATAGAACCTCCGCAGCGATTTCCGCAGTATCTTTTTTATGTGCGTGTTCTGCCATCGGCTAAAGATGAGGTCTTCAAACGTTTTGGCTAAGGGGCCGGATTGGGGACCTGCCGCAGCCTCGAGGGCCAGAAAATAAGGAAGACAGTTAATACATATAAGGAAACACCAACTAAATAAGGCTAAATAAGAATTTAAATATGTAAATATAAACTAGGGAACAAAAAGAGGTGAGGTGGCTTAATATGTTTAGTTCTTTTTAAGTGAAATATGTTGGCAATTATGAGATTACAAAATTAATGTCACCCTGGGAACTCAAAAAGCACAAATCAAGGCGCGTAGGAACATTGGAATATTCACACACTGCACAACACTAAGGTGAATGGTTGATCTTATGGCGGCAATTTATGGAAGCGTTATGACACATAACACTAAGCATGATTTACATGAGAACGGAAAGTCATTTTGTCATAGTTACGCAGACATGGAACAGGAAACTAGGAGTAGTATGGTTGGTAATGTAAAATAGATATTGTGGCGACAAAGGAGGCGTTTTGGTGTAGTTTTTTCTTATTCCTTTTCATATGTTCGTTTGCAATTTTAGCGCGTATCGCGGCGCCATTTTTCTTTTTCTTTTTCAGGCGCGTTTATTGTTTTTTTTTTTTTCTTGCAGCGGGCCGCGGACCGTGCGTCACTGGAAAGACCGCGTCCATCTGCGGGCCAGCCGGAACGACCCTGCGGGCCGAATCTGGCACGCGAGCCGGAATATTTTAGAGATCCCGGGGCTAGAGGAATAAAGTGCAACAATGCCCCGGGATTTGCGCGTCTAGTATCCGTGGCCGTAGTTGTATCAGTTCGTGCATCCGAGTGCACTCGGACTCACGATGAAACGAAGCGTGGTCACCGGAGGGCCGCCATAAGGCGCGATACCCCAAAATGATGATATTGACCAAAGTTGCCAGAATGAATTTTAGAACGGCTAATGAGCATCGATAAACTTCGTAACTCGCCACCAGATCGAGCGCCCATGTATTCTGCCCACGAGTTTAACAATAACCGATGATGGAACTCGACGACCCGCAAGGCCATTGTTTCCATTTTGAGATTTCCGTCACCAAGTTAACTTATTCATTACACACCTAAACCAGAGGAGCCTTTGAAGCGTCGAACGTAAACGAGTGCTGGCAGGGCAATAATAGTGCACTCCAAAAAACGGTTGTGAGCTCACTGTAGAATACGGAAACGGTCAAACAGGGCGAACAATAGAAGTGAACCAGCGAATGAAAAACTTCAAAGTAAGATTAAGCAAAAACTAGCATGTACGCAGAGACAATGAGCATCATGTCCCACCTTCCTGTGCGCACGTCGCATATTTCTGGTCTAATGGTATTCCTGACTCATTATTTGCTGCGATCATTCTATTGTCTGTCGAGATTGGCGGTCCTCGTGTTTTGGGACAAAGTGAACTTTCAAACTTTGTTTCCAGACGAAAAGTAGAGCGCTTTTAATTTCGCATAACACAGCAGAGGTACGGCTTCCCACTCACTACACATGCTTACGCACCGGTGGGATTAGGTCGCAGTGCACCATTTGTAAAACTCGAGCCCAACATTTCAGTGTCCCTTTGAGAAGAAAGGAAGTAAAATCTATCTGCGACTCGATATGTCTAAACCTTCTGAGAAGGTTAGCGCTTCAGGTCTACTTTAATTACCAAAAAAGTCAATGTTTACGGCATTCTAATAGCCGGAGATAACAATTTCGCCAGCCCCAAGACAAACACTACGAAACTCTCGGTTCATTTTCTTCAAACTTCTATGAATGCGAGAACTCTAACGGAATCTCGCTCAACAAAGAATCCACGCAAACACAGACAGGCGCGCGCGCCCACGTATATGCATGAAGACAGACACGCACACGCATGCACACACGTACACACGCGCGCACACACGAACACGCACGCACGCACGCACACACGCACACGCACACAGACATGCGCGCACACAAAACAAAGCGAGCAAAATCTCCTAAAGTATCCTCGAGTGTTGCGAAATTCTCGTTGAATAAAGAACGTTATCGCAGACATATAGGCGCGGGTTAACTCAGTGCCGACAAACTCGAAGCGGCACGCGTGCGACGTTCCCGCCATCCATCTGAGCTTTGATATGCAAATCCAGCCGAAAAGAAACAAGAAGCCTCAACGGGTTGAGCAAACAAACCGACCGCGCGTCCGAGGGCGTTCGGACGTGCCACGGCTGTTTGGCCCTCCTTGCCCGCGTCGATTGAAGAAGGCCGAGGGTTGTTTGTTTTCCTTCGTTGCTGTTATTATACTCCCAACGTCTCGATTGTGGACACGCGGGAGATGAAAATGCTTTGCGGGGACGCCGCCCGCATAATGCGGTCGCTCTATACCCCGCCGTTTCAGCGTATACGATGGACAACAACGGATGCTGTATACACAGCCATTCCACTGCTTATCACCCACGCTAAAATAAAAAACAACCTTTTTAACGGGTGTTGGACGCATGCGCGGCCTCTAATATTCCTCAGAAGAGAGCAACACTGCGCATGCTCAGAACACGTTCCACAGCCCAGTAGACAAAGATGGCGGCGGGCAGAAGGTGATTAGTGGAATGGTATAAAATGCCAGCCATTTCGGCCAGTTCAGCGCCACTCTATGCGGAGAGCAAGTCGTCTGCTTCTTACGCAGGAGTTGCGCTGACGTCAGAAAGACGGCGAGCTCTGATTGGCTCTGAATGAAGGATAGAGGGAAGGCCTCAAAGCAAGCTGCCTTGAGGTCTACCCACTATCCTTCAATCAGAACCAATCAGGGCTCAGCGTTCTGACGTCACCACCACCCCTGCAAAAGAAGCAGACGAACTTGCGGTCCGCTTATAAGGTCACCTGACACTCAGACGGCACTGGATTGGCTACGATGGCTCGTAAGCGTCCGCCGCAATCCATCTTACGCAGAAGCGGGGTGCAACCGACGCAGCTTCAAACTGCCGTCACTTCATCAAAGCGCAGTTCTTGTACGCGCCACTTCCTTCCTCCCGACGAGAGGTTGGCGTGACCACATTGGACCCGTTCACGCCCTCGGGAAAAGGTTCGAGGGTTGTTGTCGTGGAGTAGCGGTTGCGTGCGCAACGAAGTAACGTTCCCATATAGTTCAGAGCATTGCAGAGGTTATATACTTCGAAGGGGCACTCGAGCCTCATCTAAATTCTTGTTACTCGAATTATACAGTTCGCTTTGTTCTTATACCTTTTTCTTCTTACCCTAGTCGAATAGCTTTTTATTAGTCGTCGAGTACTGCGCTGCAATATCTACGTATGCGATGTATCGTCATCGTCATCATGATCCTGGTCTCGCTTATTAATCTTTCTTGTTTCTTTAATTTTTAGCGTTTTCTCCAAGCGTTTTTTTCTTCCACTCGAACTAATGTTAAGGGACACTGTGTTCCAGTGAAATCCATTGGGGCTGCTTCGGGAAGGAGTGTCAAGTATGAACAAGCTCGTTTAAATACCTAATCTCTCTGTCATACGGACGTTTCAAAGGCAGTTCAAGAAGAGGGGAAACAGCGAATATCATTTGAAACATCATGAGATCGCGAAATGGCTTGTCAATCGCTTAAAGGGCCTTTCGTTAGGTCTCAGGTAGATGATAGAAAATATAGTAAAGATGAAGGCGAGCAGCCGAAAATTAGCCACGTTGATTTAACCTGAGACTGGGGAAGAGAAGAAACATCAAAACGTAGAAGGAAGAAAAGTCGACGGGACGACATCTCAAACTCAGCTCAAGTTTTCCTCTTCTTTTCCAACCTCAGAGCTTTTCCAATATCAGGGTAAATCAACATGGTCATTTAGATGTTTGTGTTACCTTGCTACGTGTTTGTAAAGTGTTAATTCTTCTTCCATTAACAAAGAAGTCGGATTTACCTTTGGCTGCTATCGAGGTTGTCCTGCTATATTGTGTCTTCATTCAAGATTTTCGCTGCTAATTCAAGGTAAAAACGATACGATCCTCGCTATTGACGCAACGGTCACCGACCATGGCTGAGGCGGGCCATCCCGCCGGCCAAGGCTCACCGTCGACCGAAATGGAACTGGATGGACAGGCTGAGCGGCCATCATTGGGTACGTCAAGCGCTTCAAGCACAGTCTCTTACTATGAGAGCATCTCTGACGAGCTGGACGCCAACTCGGCACCCTTTCAGCTTGATCAGAACCGAAAGAGACGCAAAGCCTAAACTAGTTTGGAGTCAAGCGACAAGACGGTCAAGACTATGAATCGTACTGATCCCCACCTCACGGTGATAGTCAGACCCAAGGATCCAGACAAAGTGATCGCAACCATTAACCCGAAGAAAATTCAAGAAAAACTGGACATGACTGCTCCAGACGGGGTGATTTTGGTTAGGCCAAACCGAAGACTAAACGTACTGGCAATTGACACAAGAAATAGAGAAGCTACGAAAGCGCTTCTTGCACTCACCACACTAGACGGGATCGCTGTCCTGGCCTACGAGCCGCTCCCACGAGAATCGGCGGCCGGGGTGATCTACGAAGTACCAGCAGACCTCACCGAGGTCGAACTTCAACTGGCAGTTCGCACTACTGCACCTGTTATCTCCATCCGACGACTGGGTAAATCCGAGACCGTCAAGCTCGTCTTTAGCACGGACACTCTACCAGAGTACGTTACAATCGGATACACAAGATACAAGACACAACCGTACATCGAGAAACCACGTCAGTGCTCCAAATGTAACCGTTTTGGGCACGTTCGAACCGCCTGTACTAGGGAATTGCGATGCGGTCGCTGCGGGGGTCCCCATGATCGCACCAAGTGCGAAGCGGAAGACCCACTCTGCATGAACTGCCACAAAGCACACGACTCTACATCTCGTTTGTGCCCGGCATACAAAAGAGAGCAGAAAATATGCAGGTACAAGAGCGAAGCTAAGGTTGGTTACACCTCAGCAAAAGAGGCTCTACGGTCTACACAAGATCAGATGTCCACTGGCCATGCCAGGACAGCAGTCAAACAAGCAAGACACGACGTCGCTGCTCACGATCTTCGTGCTCAACGAGATTCCCCGTCAACGCAGCAATCCAGCGTGAGAAAAGGCAAGACCTATTCAAAATCCACAAAGGCTACAGCTCCTACTTTGCAGCTAAAGGATGACAAAGAATTTCCAGCACTTCCTGGATCTGCATCAACTTCGCGTGTAGAAGATAAAAAAATAGGCAGCCCAGGAGGGACCAGTCAAGTGCATCAACCAGGAGCAACTACCTATGTCCGGGGTCAAGCTCCAAACCATCACCAACGCTGTCCGTAATATTCTTCGGTCATGGGATTCTCCTATAGCCCAAGCGCTATTAACCGTATTAGATGCTATACTTCCGCTTGTTATGATCTGGTGTCATTAGACAAGCTTCGTAGAGATGCCACCGTCCTTCAATGGAATGCGAGAGGCCTTCGAAATCGGCTTTCGGACTTTAGACAATTCATATTCAAATATCCTGTTCCTATTATCGCAATATCAGAGTCGCGAGTGACGCACAGCATCAGACTATCAGGGTACGAGCTTTTTCATTCCCACAGAACAACTGGTCTTAGCCGAGTTTTGGTCGGCATTCGAAAGGACCTGACCTATATTCAACACGATATTCCGTCGCACCCTACAAATGAGTATATTGCTGCGACTGTTAAGATAGAAGACATTTCGTTCACACTTATTGCTAGCTATATACCTCCTCGAGCAGCCTTGGACATTCAGAGGCTGGATACAATTTTACAGCAAACCCCATCACCCCATTTTCTGACAGGAGATTTCAATAGCCATCACTCATTATGGGGAAGCAGAAAAAATAATGCTCGAGGGCAAGCCTTATTTGACCTTACACTAAAATATGACCTTCCAATTCTTAACGACGGCAGTCCGACGTATTTCAGAGGTGCATCTACGAGTAGCTCTCTAGATTTATCGTTCGTGTCTTCATGTCTCGCAGAGGGAGCCAGGTGGTTCGCTGATATTGAAACTCACGGTAGTGATCACGTGCCGACTTACACTACGTTTCAAGGATTGCATTGCTTGAAGAGGCGTACTACAATGCATTATACTGACTGGGATATTTTCAAAACAAAAATGGAGTCCGCCTGTACTACACTAACTGAGACAGAAGGATTTGTTGCGGCCATCAACTCTTCAACCTCCGAAGCGACCAAAACCGTCAATATGACAAACCCCCCGACAGCTATTGATGGAGAATACGAACGACTGCGTGCCATCCGCCGGCGGGCTGAACGCAGGGCAAGAAAAACTAAGAGTGCTGAGGATGTCAGGGCTTCTAGGAGAGCACAAAAGCGCGTTATAAGACACTTGGACAAGCTTTCCGAAAAACGCTGGAGGTCTCTTAGTGCCGGCCTTGATCCCAGAAAGCCAGTTACTCGCATATGGCCCATGATGCGAAGCTTGCGCGTGAGGCCGCAGCAAGTTCTGTCCCTTCCGGGCCATCGCTTTGAGCCGCCAAGTCTCAGCAGTAACCATAGCCGAGGAATTCTGTGTCAAGATCACCTCCTGCTCTACTCTTATCGACTGCAGAGTGAATACGACAGATGACCACCCATCCGTAAGTGTATGCAATGCTGTTGAAGCATATTTTACTTTAAAAAGAACTTGATATGGCACTCTTTGCATCTAACGTCAAGTCGTCCCCGGGCACGGATGGAATACGATACTCAGCCTTACGTCACCTGGGGGAAGCGGCTAGAACCTTCTTGTTAAAGGCATTTAACTCCTCATGGGAAACAGGAATTATACCGAGGCAATGGAAAATTGCTCGTGTGTTGCCAATCCTCAAACCTGGAAAGTTTCCCCTAGATATTAATTCGTATCGTCCAATTGCATTAACAAGTTGCATGAGCAAAGTAATGGAACGAATGTTGCTAGCCCGTATGGAATGGGATCTAGAAAATAGAGGATTATATCCCTCGTCCATGAATGGATTTCGACGCGGAAGAAGCAGCATCGACAAATGTTACTGATTTAGTGACAAGCATTGAACAAACGAAAACTGTCAACAAGATAACAACAGCTGTATTTGTGGACATAAAATCGGCATTCGATACTGTAGAACATGGGGCCATTCTTCACGATCTGGGGGCCATTGGCTATGGAGGACGCATATATACGTGGATTGCAAGTTACCTTAAAGAAAGACAAGTGTACATATCGACGCCGGAGGGCAACACTGGTTTTCACGAAATCAAGAGGGGAGTACCGCAAGGGGGGGGTCCTTAGCCCCATGCTTTTTAGCATTTCTCTAATAGGCCTTCTTAAAATACTTCCTAAAGCCGTTCACGTATCCATATACGCTGATTGATATCTGTTTCTGGGCGTGCAGTAGGCTCTCTACATAAACAAAGCAAGACTACAGAAAGCAATAAACATCACAGCACGCTACCTCCACGAGCGGGGTCTGCATATATCACCGGACAAATCAGCGGTGATGGTCATTCAGCAGAAAACACACGGACAAATACCCAATCGTGATCGATGGAAAACCAATTCCATACGTCACTGAACACACATTTCTGGGTGTCACTCTAATTCGAATATGAGGTGTCACCAATAATTGAATATGAGGAACGATTCATATAACTTTTTTTTCTTCTGAACTTGCACAAACACATAGACTATTCCTCAAAGTTGTCAACTTTCCTTTCGCTTTATTTATTCACGATAAAAGCTGAATAGAAGGGCAATGCGCACAAGTTCGATTGTGCAACCCTTGATGTTTGAAGACCAATTCTTCCCTAAAAATTTTCTTTCCGGGCAAGAATATTTATAGGTGCTTTTAACTATGACATTACGCAATGTGCTACAAACCCTTAAGAGAATTAGAATTATCATCGAACCTCTTCTTTCTGGAGGCGTTATTTGATATCGCCCTTCCATCTGATAAGGCTTCTTTGTAATCTTTATCTTTAAAATGATGCTTTGCGAATAAGTTACTGCTGTCCACTCACAAACCGCATTCAATAAAATTAATATGAGGTAAACATCGCGCTAGAATCAAGTTCAATTGAACAATGTGTGCGTTCTTACACTCTCAACAAAAAGGATAGTCGTAGGGTACGACCTTTGGGGTAGTAAGAAGCCGTCACAGATATCGCTACCCCCACTTAGTTATACTAACGACCCCATGGGTAGTTACACGGCACGCAATCAACAGGTGCTCACGGCGAGCACCCCCAAAAGAAACATGGCGGCTGGCAAGCGACAGTGGAGCAATACGAGTAAGGCCTAGCGAGCTGGACTGCTTTTTGCTAAAATACGATTCTCAAGTGCGTACGCCCGTTCGCTGCCTTCCGTGCGTGCTAAATCACTCCAAAACGCGCCTCGAAGCACCGGCACCGCACCTATTACGGGTAGGGGCGACGGTGTGTGAGGGGAGGGGGGGGGGGCATTCGAGGGGTTTGTCTGCGACTGCTTTCGCGCGACCGGCTGCATTTACTTCGCGGCCAGAAAACATTCAAAGAAGGAATCGTATAGCGACAAATGGAATGATGTCTTTATTGAACAAAGCATCTGCTTGCTGTGCTTGCCGCAAGTGATCCGGCGTTTTCGGCTGACAACGGCGAGGCGAAGCATCACCGATTCAAGCGGCGTAGGTTCCGATCGTTCAACGCTCCTGCTCACCGGTTAGCATTCGTTATCCACTTTCAAGTCTCTGGTAATCCTCACCGCGTCTGTGCACGCACTTGGCGCTATTCACCGCACGGAACACCCATTCAACTGGCTATGGGACTGATCCCACTGGGACGAGAGGCCGAGAACCGAACCCTCCGTAGGCTGCTCCGTGGAGCCATGGAACGCCTCCATGTTTTCCACTCAAATAAGTAGACACATAAACGCGCGACTCCTTGAATTGGTTGGCGACACGCGCCACCTAACGGACAGCGCTTAAACTAAAAAAAAAGAAACCAACTGTTTTTTTTTGAGCGCCTCGCCAGATATCCACGTATGTACACAAACCACACCACGCTTCACACATGCGCGACATACAGACACCATAGCATTTTATACATGGACGCGTTCACAAACAGCACAGGGTACAACATGAGATATGGACACTCTGCATTTCTATACACACTACTAGTCGACACCACCAGCTTATATACTGCTGTATTTTCTGTGACCGATTAGGATGGTGACCACTGTCATATTTTGCATAAATACGAAAAGACTGTGCAAGATTTACCCGTATATAATATTTTCCTCTACTGCCCTCAGGAAAGGGCTCGTATCTCTAATGTAATCAATTGCAAAAGTGAACTGCAGGTTATAAATAAATTTGAATAGTCGCTACACGTCACGTTTTGATCAGTTTCGTTTTCTCGCTAGCCTACACTTCAAGTATACAGAAGCCTGTTTAATTAATTGTATTAATTATCGAAACCAATTTCTGCAATCACAGCTTTCTGAACACGCTGATGCATTTTCTTTTCTCTTTTTACATATCCGAATGACTTCAGCGGCGGTTGAGTAAAAGTTGAGCACACTGAGCACGCGCACGTGATTCTAGCGAAGCCCGTCCGCCGGTCCTCCCCGAAGCGTTGTTTCAGTTTTCTTCTTTTCGCTACAATTGTTTCTGCTCAAGCTTCCAACCTTCCAACCACGTCGGACGGTCTGTCGCCGGGGCGCCGGTTGGTTAGCGCTCGCGCCGCTGCGTGTGCCGTCTCGTTGTGGTTGTCATTGCGTTCCGACGCGTCGCCCGCGTGCGCCGGGAACCACTTGATTCTCACTTTTCTGTCTTGCAGTTTGACCGCTCGCAATACTGGCTCGGTCTCCCGGCAGATTTGGCCTTTGGTGAACTTTCGCACCGCCTGTCTCGAGTCACTCAGCACCGTGTGGCAGTCTGCGTCGGCGATGGCCAGGGCGATGGCCACCTCCTCCGCTTGTTCCGCTCCAGCGCTTCTCACGCTCGCTGCCGTCCTCGTGGTGCCGGTCGACGCCTCGATGACAACCGCTGCGAAGGCGTTCCGTTGACATTCGGCCGCGTCCACGTACCGCGCGTGCTCGTCGATGGCATGCAGGTCGATGAGAGCCTTCGCCCTCGCTTTTTGTTTGAAGCATTTTTTTATCGAGTATGCTCGATGAAATGTGCCAAATGAGCCAGTGAAGGCGAGTCATATATCCCGAGACAGAGAAATACTGAAATACACGGACATGATCCCATATATCTGTGTACGTTCGTCCTGTCCAGCCTCAGTCGTGGTGTCCAATACTTCATACTTCACTGCACTTGAAAGCAAAAAAATTGGGTATGACAGGCGTGCAAGTTCGGCGGAACCGAGGAGGCCATTTGCAACTGATCTGCACGCAGAACTGACCGATCACACCTTTAATGAGAGCACGCTCTTTACTGAACCGCACAATAAAAGACGACAAGAGTATCTCGTCCGGAGAACATTCAAGTCAACTCACGCCTGTGCGTAGCTTCCTGTGCATTTCTATAGATTTGGTTAAATTTCTCGAGCACGACGCCAGCTGCCAGCTGTTTACTGCTGTACATGGTAAAACCCGCGACGGAAGCAAAAAGGACAACCGCGATACTTTTTATCTGCCTCGGGTTTTAGTAGGTGCCTACCAAGGTTGCCTGTACTCTTTGGCAATGTTTGTTTTCTGCCAGTTTAGGCGAACTGAGCCACACGCCTGTTTCGACCGGTTCAAATTTGAATAAATGGTAACCGACGCACAAAGAAAACAAGTTTCAAGTACTTTTTGAGATTTTTGAAGTGGCTTTTACTATTGAACAACGGCATGCACTTGAATGTTCAATTCAAGAGTTTATAAAACGTGACTACCCCATGCTTGTCACCTGCCAACAGGGTGGTAACGCTCAATGGCTCGAGCCCAGTGGGTCGTTAAGTAAGCCTGTGGGGTCGTTACAGCCGTCAAAACGCATGATGACGAGGGGGGTGCTCACTTTCTTAGAGTGTAGACGACATGGCGAACAACCGTAACAAACGTTTGGCATCGATTACTCAGGCCTGCCGATGCTTGGACGAGCTAGAGAAAAGGGGAAAATACAGGGACAAAACGAGGAAAAAAAGACGTCATGCCCTTGTACGGCAGAAGCTCTTCCCTAAATTGCGCGTCAGACCGCGACCCAATTCCTTGTCTCGTTTGCTCGGAGAAATGTCCCTCCATCCGCCGTTGCCTAGAGGAGCCGAGCACGCCAATTTGGTTTCTTTCATCCGGGTACATGTGCAGAACGTTTCTTTGCACGGCGCCACTACTCACCGTAACGTCAGTTTTTATACGTCGTTCCAGCTTAAGTCCAGAACTAGCCGACTCTACGAGCTAATGGGACCCATCAGAGAGCGTCAAAGGGCACCCTCATGACGTTCGTCTTGTTTCTGCACGTGTTCTATCATCGTTGAACTAGTCACAAACAGAAAATGCCATGTGGCTAGCCCTTTGGATGCTGCTTGATTGGCCCCATTAGCGGTAGCGTTTTCTGCGTCTGGACTTAACTGAAACGAAGTAGAGAGTGCTAGATGTTGCTCTCCTGTGCGGTTTTGTTTATTGTTTATTTTAACAACCCAGCGTGTATTGGATGGTTGCGTTTTGCTCTACATGTTGTTTGTCTTGTTTACGCTCCGTGATCGACCTTTTTTTTTTATTGATACAACACTGTGCCTTGCTGTGTTCCTTGGTGCGTGCGCGAGCGGGCCTCCGTGCCTCTGTGTGTATGTGCGCCAGCGTGCGTGTGCACGTATGTGCGTCCGTGTGTGTGCGTGTGCGTGTGGGGGTATGCATACGTACGTGTGTGCCGGCGTGCTCTTTGACGGGCATGTTACCCAGCGTCTAAACTGAGATAGAGTCTGACTTCTGGTTATGCTTGCCGAATTGTTCACGGAGGAACCTTTGGAATTTTTCTCTATGCGGGTTTGTCACCCTTCGCGCTGATTCTCGATGTGGACAACACGTGATTATACAGCGAGTAAAACCGAAAACAAGTACGTGGAAAAAGATAGCCAAGCACTCGTTTTATATGTTCACATGTTCACATGTTTCAAAGCAAAATATGAGGGGAAAAAAAGAATTGTATAGCAACTATGGCCCAACGTAACTACCCTAAGAGACATCCGTACACATTTGTGCACTCCTTTTCATTGCATAATTGTTGTCTCGTAGAAAATGTACACAATTTCAAGGGCAGACGTTGCACTTAGAACGACAACACGCTACCATGATACAATACTAATACGCTTAGAACGCAATAGAAAATTCAAGCGAGAGAATCACACGCAAGCAAGGCGATTAGAAGGCTCCAAAAGTTACAGAAATGTCTGTTGCAACGAGATAATTTTAACAGACGCCTCTTTCCCCAACGTTGAAAGACAAATGGCTTGTAGTTAAAAAGTGAAAGCCGTTTACAACTCCCAGTAACGCCGAATTAGAGCGCAGCTCTTGAGGAGGAGGGGAAGGGGTACCGGGGGGGGGTCACGTGGCTCTGGGGTCACGTGCCCGGGGGGTTCACGTGACCTTGGGGGGGGCACGTGACCTTCACAGGTTACGCCGACGGCGACGCCGACGCTGCTCAAGCCGGAAACGAGTGCTTAAGAGCCGCGCTCTAAAATAAAACATGGATATCTTATTCCTCCCAAGAAAGCTCTATTTACTCAAACCATTCGCGCAATTAATTTAAAAATGCGCGCACGCTTACTTTACAACGCAGTTTAAGCGTTTATCCGATCGTTCAGATCTTCAAAAGAGGCCCATAGCTAAGCTTTCATATCGTCGAGATTTATTTTTCTTCATATATACTGGGTGTTTTAGAGTTTAGTTTTCCCGCACATTCAGTGTTTTTCGGTATAAATTTTTGCTGTCAAACAGAAAGTCCGCGTTTATCGGGGCCTAGGTTGAGAAAACAACAATAACGGGACATTTGTATTTCACTTTTTAATTTTCAGGAAAGTCACTTACCTCTTATTAAATAATAAAAAAAAAACGTATCGGTTTTCATAAGTAAAGGAAACGTGGAAAAAAATCTGGATCCTGAAGGAAAAAGTTAATCTCCTGGTAACTCTAATGGGGTTGTGTTTCGGAGAAATTGAAACTAAAGCTGTAGATGAACATTGCTCCCCACGAAGCTTAGATTCGACAAAAGCTCCAATTCGTTTTTTTTTTTCCGAGTTTCCCCGATTTTGATAAATCTGGCTCGGAGGTTACCTTTTCGGCGCTGGTCGGCATTTACCGAAAAACTTGGAACCCTACCTTTACTCTAAGAAATGCCTGCACGGCACGACCGCTGGCAGATCATAGCGGTATCAGAAATCCTATGTGCACTCTACCAAAGCGGCACAAAACGAAATGTTTAGCTCCTGCAGCCGCGCACGCGCACACCTTCTGGGTAACACGCCGGTGTCGACACCTGTCGCGATCAATACCACGCGCTTCAGGCGAGCCGCTCCGGTCCCAACACTACCCAAGTAATCTAGTACTCTGTATCAGTGCTGCGCTGTGCCGCCACGATCTTCCCAAGGGCTGCACGTTGCACGTGCCTCGTGCATCGACGCACCTTGCGATACTTTTAAAACATGAAGGGGCTTTACGGGTAACTCGACTAGAGCGCCACCACTAACTGTCAACACGCGCGCCCTCACGAGCTCCCGTTGCGGAGTTGCTCCGCCCCAACACTACCCAAGTATTCTAGTACACTGAGCTAGACCTCAGACGCCAAGAATTTCCCAGAAGTGGCGCGCGGCACGGGCCTTGAGCATTTCTACAACATTGAATCTCGCCACTTTTCCCAGGATAGAGGGCTTTGTCTTGCTCAAGGCTGATACGCCACGTGTCGTGAGGATTGGGAACTAAAATAGAGTGTCCCAGAAAGCTGGCCATGG
>JAZHYW010034300.1:0-10921 GCA_037355805.1 Ixodes ricinus | reverse complement strand
AGCTCACACTGTCCGCTGTAGTACGTTTGTATTTGCGCGTCATTGCGCCGTTCGGTTGCGGATGGTCGCCACGGCCTGCTTGGCGTTCCGCTCGTATTGTAGCTAAAGTTGCTTCTATTCGTCCGTTTTGTGGGACGGCTTCGCCTGCTTGGAGTTCAACCATGCGTCGCAACTAAAGTTGACGTTCCACGTCCATTTCGCGAGACCGACGTCTTCGCCTGCTTGGAGTCTCGATCACGTTGCTACCGAAGTTACCATTCCTTGGCCCCTTTCACAGACTCTTATGTTGCTTCCTGCCTCTCGATCTTCACGCAAAATCATTTCACGTGGTCCCGCAGTCTCTTCGGAACGTCGCTATTGCTCCCACGCACCGGTGGCATGATTGCAACGTCTGGAGAAGATCCTCTTTCGGGAAGGGGAAGGAACTGCGGATCACGTAGGCCTAGCCACAGCAGCCAACGGCCGATCCGTTGGTTACCAACAGAAGGACAGATACGAAAGGGCGGAGGGATTGCTCGGGAGTGTTAATATGACGTACACCGTGACGTTCGACTCTTGACGCTGTTTGATTTGTCCCGTCGTCACGTAGCATCGGATGCGGCCCGACTTAACAGCTAAGAAAGTATAATGAAGGACGAGGTTGAAGATGTGCACCCAAGCTGATGACACGAGGCCAAGAATTTAGCGCAATGCGTCAGCGTTTGTTTCGAACTCGGGTCCAATCAACACCTACTAGACAATGCCGTAGCGCTGGATTCTCTACGCCAACTACCACGGGTCACCGTTGAGCCTAAATTGAACAGGAGTGCTGCGATCGGCGGGAACTCTTGCCGAACGCCGAATGCGAACGCAGCACTCTTCCTCCGAGCAAGAAACTCTTCCGGCCTTTAGGCGTGCGTAGCATCTTTGAAGGAGGCAGATAGCGATGTGCTCAAGACATTTCCACCATAGAGAATGACAAGACATAACAAAGGTCGCGTGTTTATTTAGACAGTGGGAAGTTAGTGATCAGCCCCAACGAGGGTCTGGCGACTCGGCTGTAGATGAGATGTTTAGCCTGTGCAGTACGTTTGGGGTCTTCAACGTGCATCACGCAGTAGTGATACATGACTGCACGCCGGTGCGATGCTCATTCAGATCGAAACAGGCTGCGAAATGTCGCGGCTTTCAAAGAGAGAGAGAGAGAGACAAGAGCGCGCGTGCTCTTTCACGAGAAACGTAACAGGCTTGTGGTCGCCATAATCGCGTCGGTCTGCGTCCTTAGGGAGAATCGTGGTTCGTGCCAGGCAGATGAGACGATAAAACGGAGCTAATTAACACGCCATGGAGCTAGGAGATATTCAGTCGTTACGTTCCCCTCGCTCGCCATTTTTGTGCACCCTCTCCGGCCGTGTTCGGCCGCTACGCAGGCGGTAATCAGTGCACAGAGTCGAAATCCAATCGTAGCAAGCTCTATACTCTGAAAGAAAACAAGGAAACACAGATCGACCTGGAAAAACGCTGTTTAATGAGAATCGGTGTGTGCAAACTGCATTCCGGCGTTTCTTAATGTGCAGAGCGCTTGAGAATAAGAGAGAAGAAATACGTGAAAAGAAAAAGGATTGGGCTTCAGTAATTAGAGCTTTCATCTTGTACTGCGGTTCATTGTTTAAACAAGCTCGAACATCGAAGAAACGTACGTTTTCTGCGCCTTCAATTTCTTATTGTAGCTTTCGTTTTCTTTCCTCGTGAGACTGTAAAACCGTCCTTGAACAGGTGAAGCCTTGTGACCAAAATGCAAAATTCAGCAGCTTTTTTTTTTTTTTTTCAACAAACGCGCTAGAATGGAATTTAAAAGCAAACACAATCAAAAGGAGCCCCAAAACCGGCCTAACGGAGCAAAATTACAGTTCAGAAAACCGAGGGAATCTCGCTTGGAAGGCACACATATCATAGAAACTGCCGGAATCCCTTTGCGGTAGGGTGTCTAGTGTCTAGACCATTAATAACACTGAAATTGCTCCTAGTTGCTTCTCCCTATACGTGTTGCGTTCTTTTCGCCCGTGCTTATTTTGTTTGTCCGAGCATCAAGCTCGGACCGCTAAACCTTTTTTTTAATTTTTACTATATACGCTGGAGTGTAACTATTGACCATTGCTAGAATCGCCTCTGTGCGCCGCCACCTTTGTCTACTGGGCCGTGGATTGCGTTTTGATCATGCGCAGTAGATGTCCTTTCGTGGATTATTAGTCGCCATGCTGTTGTTACTCGGCATTCTTCGCCGCCCGAATGATCAGCACTGCATAAGTGTGTATTCTGATGCCGGTAAAGAATGCGCACCAAAAGCTCCGCCCTCGCCACGTACTTGTAGCCAATTCCTACAAGCTTTGTCTAGGCGTGGTCACAAGACCCGAAAGCGTTACCTAGAAAGTAGAAAAGCCCGCGCTGAAAGCGGAGCCTCTAGCGCATTCTCAACTTGCATCTGCTGACCACGGTGTTCTGCAATGTTCTCCATATTAATCCGCACTCACAGCTGCTTATATATGGTATACAAAAGACGCGGTGTTGGTTGCAGACATGACGACATAATTATCTTCACACCTCAAGCAACTCCGAAGCATTTTTTGCTTCATACACATGCATGCTCCGAGCATGTCAGCAGACTGTATTTTCTACGATTTATTAGCAGCGTGACCCCGGCTTTAGGGTTGTGCCACTTTTTGTTACCCGATGGCCGACGGCATACAATCGCAAGAAAGTACAAAATAGAAACTCGTGGGAAACGATTCCGCCGTAGCAAAGACACATATCAAGGCTAAGATGCTACGAGCGCGAGCCAGAATACGCTCTTTTCACGCGCTCCACAGCAAAGGAAAAAAAAAGCGTTGCAGAAGAATTGATTTTAGCAGTGTAAGATAGACGACATAGGCCCGTAAACATTCAGGGACCTTATTTGTTACCTTTGGTAAACAATAATATGTCAGACGTCCTCTATATCTTGTTTTGTCACTGCCGTTCGTGCGTGGCGTTATAATTTTCTACGCGTAGAAAGCTAAGAAAATCTGAGTTTCCATAGCGCACTAAAACCTTGCTAAAATCGGCATTTCAAAAACATTTTTAGATGTTGTCGGCGTCCTCGTTAAATATGGTGATTCACAAACAAAATACGTATTTAGGAATGTCCTTAAACCGGATCCGCGTATGGGGAACTTTCTCGAACAAATGAACCAAAAAAAGAATATTTTTCAAAAACACTTTTCAGACTATATTCCCCCTCAACTCCTTTGCAGCTTTAGGGAAGGCTGAACGACATCACAGCATCCGCGATCGGCAGCAAATTCTTTCAGCCACGATACTGGTCATATATATTTTAGAATTGAGGAAACCGTGCCTGTGCAATAATTTTTCTGAATTTACGCGCAAGTCTTAGCACTTTTGGGGTACTAGGTTGTGAAAGACGACTATGAGTAGCACGTATCATAACGTGAACAGTCACAGCTTGGATGCATTGGTTTGTAAAAGTGAATAACCGTCATCAGCAGCAACAATATTGGCGGGAATGTCTGATACAGATGGGGAATGCCGAGTCAAATTTCAGACTGTCCGAAACTTGTCCGTCGCTTACACCGTAACATCACGAAGAGGAGGACCAACAAACTTTGAGCTTGAATAAGGGTAAGGCGCCTGTCTGAAATCAAAGAAATCCAACAAACGAGATTGTAGGTTATGTCATCTGCGTCACCTTGTCAACTTCGTATTTTTTCCCGGCTTAACGTTGTCTAATGAACACAATATAGAAACCGTTCGAAATGTTGTTGATTACTTCCTGCGAGCAAAATGTGAGTACACCAGAGAAGCTTTTAATCGATAAATGGTATGCGACGAGAAATTGAGATAGAGGAGGAGACGAGAGCCAACACCTCCTCGACTTGAGAAGGCCTCAGCGTTCTGTCCGCATAACCGAAAAAGAAGGCCACCGGGGCCGCGCTAGAGTGCGGAAGAGAAGGCAACACGGGTGGATTTGTCGTCATAGCAACGAGTTGATATTGATGCAAGCGTGTTCACTTCCTTAAATGCCGAACTGTGCACAACATTTGGGTTAGGAAGCGATTTTCTTATACTGGCAAATTATTGTTGCATAAAATCATTGATATAAAATGCAGGAACGTGGTAGGTGTTTAACAAGGTCTCGAGATAGATAGGGTTTACCTTTGAGCTCGAAATTGTGAATGATGTAATTATCCCCGCAAGATATATTAGTTTTAAAGGATACTTGCCAAAAATTACACGATAAAAAATTATTGAAAACGGCATTACACATCACAGTGCCAATGCGGTGGACGTAGTCAACGCATGTAATAACTGCATTCTGGCCTGAATCTAAATACACAGCAGTGTATTTAAAAGCGAAAAAATGGTGCTTCCATGTTTCTTTTGACATAAAGTTGTTGTTGTCTGTGCAAAGAATATATACGAGTGTTGTAATTTATTCTGAAGGGGAGGTTACCTCTTTTTGCTGCTAGAATTGCCTGAAATCTTGTCATATATCTTCCAATTCGAGGTTTGGAGATCTATCTTCACATAAACGTTTTTGAACTTACACCGCAACATTAACGGGATAAATCTGTTGTTTCTTCGTCCCATGCCTGCAACAAAGTATGAAGATTCCTGATTAGCCAGTGATGTAGTCATGAAAGCTGGGTTGTATGTACATTGGTGTGGCAAATGTATTCCCTTTCTTTGCATAATATGCAAGTCGCATCCCATAAACTTATTTGTGCCTAAGCAGCAATCAGTTCGACGAAGACTCTAAACTTATCTCCTGGTTTAAGACATAGTGATTTTCAATGGCATCTGCTTTTAGGTAAGTCTGGACAACAACGCAACCTCAGAAATAAATTTTCTGCTGAATGCGAGCAGTTCAGAGAGGAGCTTGTCAAGACGCTACTGGCATCTACACCACAAATCAAGCTAAAGTTATGAAACCTCTCACCTATAAACCTTGCGAATGAAATCACCCTGTGTATCGATATACAGAACATTTCTGACACAAAGACACACCACGTGCACGGCATGTCGACTTGGTGTTGAAGCACAAACACAACAGTTGGAAGACGGCGCAAATGATTCGACTGAAATGTACTACATATCCTTGCTCGTGCACACTCGTGTATCCATGTTCACAAACGTGGAGAATCCATTGTTAACGAATAGATCCAACTCAAGAACTCCGTAAAAAGATGTTCTCGAACGGCGCCCTCAGTGACCGCTGGGGCCGTGGCCTTCCCTCTCCGCCATCTTTGCATCCTTAGTCGCCAGCGCTGGGGCCTTCCAGTCTAGGTGGTGTTATGAGAATGTCCGAACGCAACGTCTGGAGAAGATCCAGACAACAGATGAAGCAAGCTGCCATTGTCTCTACTCCCACTTTAAACGCGTTCGATTTCCAAACGTCGGCGTCAAGCGTTTCCCTGTTCGCGTTCGAGCGAGTTTGAAGAGTGAGTAGAGACGAAGGCAGCTAGCTTTATATCTACCCACTAATCCTTCCAACCAGAGCTCGGCGTTCTGACGTCCCGCACGCTCTCGTCTCCTCCTCTCCCTCAGTTTCTCAATGCATATAGACCTTTGCAAAAAGAGCGCTCTGGCCGCCGCCATTTTGTGAATCGAGCGACCCCTATCAGCCAGAAATTTCTGCCACCTACCTGAGCTGTGGAAACCCGGTCAGCGTGACTCCCCACCTGCATTGTGCATTCGGAGTTCGCCGGCTTTTCTTGGAAGTTTTTACTTTATTTTCCTGTTTATGATGCTTACCATTTGTGTGTTATCTTCCACTGTGAGAACCACGGAATATCAGGGCTCGTAGCCTGCTCGGCCTTCGCAGGAAACGAACGACGCGAGCGACCGTCAAACATCCCGCGACGCGGGCAGTCCGGCGTTTTTGGAGGATTATTTCCGTAGAGATAATTTCCAGAAAGTCTTTCCGGCTATGTTCCGGGTCTTCGCGAAAAATAGCTGATAGGGTCGGGTCCGGGGTGTGTGGACGGAATAGACACTTTCGTTCATTTGCTTTGAACCTGTGGCAAAAAGCAGCTCTCTTCTACATGTGCCTCAAAACACGCCGGATTCCGTACGATCGTCATGAAGTGACTATCGTCGACACTGTATATTGGATATGCTGTGTTATTTGATACCTTTCTCAGTTCCTGTTCGGATAACACGGCACCGTGGGCTACGTACAATATATGTTGTCCGATTGATGAGACTCGTTGAATTCCATGTTGTGGGCGGGGAATATCCATGCCGTTCGAATACCCTGTGTGGTCAGATATTTTCGACGGCTAAAACCTTTGTAGATTGACACGGCTGAGTGTATAGTGCCGTAAAAAGATGAACATGATATGAAACAAACATTCTAGTTGCATTTGTTCTGTCGCGCACGGACTCACCGAAACCACTTTCATTTTATTTTTGTTCCCAAAAAGAGTACAATGCATTCTTAAAAACCCCGAGAAATTCTTTTCGCCCTAGAACACAAAGTGAAAAATAGAACGCGGCAATTTAGCTTCCCCCAACGTCCGGGTGTGCGCCTTCGCAGGCTGCCACAGCCCACTGACGAGAAACTCCGCAGCCCAGCGCAGTCTAAAAACACTGATGTACCCTCTCAGAACCAGGGACGCGCGCTGGAAATCGCTTCGTTCGAGACTGCCGCTGGAAAAGGTCTATACCCACTGAACGGGCACGTTCCTCCCAGTTCCTCTCAGAGCATGCAGAGAACTAACGGTAATCAATGTCCATCCGTAAATGCGACCTATTCTTATCCTACCCAAAAATTTCACGTGATTCAGTCTTTTTTTTTTCTTTTCCCTACAAGGGAGATCTGTGTTCTTTTGTTTTGGAATGAAAACACGCAGCATTGGATAGGGCTTGCTCAAAGCAGCTTTCACTATGCTTTTTGTCATCTCAGACCCCACATCCACTGTATCAGAAGTTGCAAGCAGCAATATAAATAACGGGTGCAATTTGTTTCTTTAAATTTGTTTGCGCAAGTAGCTTTTTTCTTATGCTACGCGCTTGCACCAAATCCTTCGACGGAGCTACCCAGATCTTTTCAGTAGAAGTATATTACGGGTTGATTGATTGAGCGCATTCCGTTTCATATCAACGTAGCAGCACAGCCGGCGCTATACAAGTGCGCGCATGACGCCGGCAGAAATTCCCGCTCGGGCAGCCCGGAAGAATTCCGGTGACTCTCTGCCCGCTCGTGTCCACGAAACTGCTTTGATATGAAATGGAGACTATATTGTCACTGACAAGGTGAGAACGACAGGGAATCTTCTTTCGCATATCTGGCACTCCAGTACGCGCTCTCTGCATTCCTCCCTGCTTTGACTGCGTCGTGCACGCTCGAGTCTCACGAGACGCAGAGTCGTTATCGAAAGACGGAAAGCTCGCGCAGGAGCAATACCACCTGGAGCACGATGAAAGCTCGTGCACTGGAATGTATGTCGTCCTCACAGCGAGATCGAGCAAAGACACAGACTGAACACGAGTGCAGCCTCAGCGTTCCGCCGGGCCTCGTATCCAATCAACAACGCGTCGAAGGACGCTTGGCATAGGGCTCGGGTGAACTCGTCGCGCCATCCGGTGGTGATGACGTACCATGGAAGGAGGAGAGGAGGATGTTCGCAGGCGTTGATTATTGTAATGTCAGGGGTCTCAAACACGCGGCCCGCGGGCCGCATGCGGCCCGCGTGGCGTTTTCTTGCGGCCCGCGCAGCCAGACATAAGTAAATTTTTTTATTATTTAATTTGTTTTTTTTTATATTTTTACTTTTGCTCAGCCCAAATGTGTAAAAAGCTTGCTAAAAAAAATCCAAGCTGTTCGATTTTGACCATGTGCCAGGATACATGACGCAAACGTAGAGCGCGGTGTCATGCAATAGCGTCTGTGCAAGAAAGAGGGCCGCTTTTGGCTAAAAAAGATAGTCGGACCGGACGGAGTAGCCGAGGCGTCGGCAAAGGGCTTCCAAGATTCCTTGGCACAGAGCGTCGAAGCATAGCCTCCTATAATCCTGGTCCACACCTTCACACATGCGGATGGCGTATCCGGGACAACTAATCTCCCCTCCATTCCACCCCACCTTCTTCCTATGCTCCGTTCACCCCTAAGCTGACAATGTGGTGGAAGCTGCACGCTCGCTGGACCACTCAACTGTCGACCTTGAATCATGTGACCACTCCCCTTTCCGCGCACTCCTGCGCGTTGAACGAGGTCAAGCGATAAGATTGGTCCGGCGAACACGTAGCTTCCAGCGCACTGTCAGCTTAGGGGTGAACGGAGTATAACCTCGTCAAAGCGTTGGGTTCTTCCAACCTCCCTTTTGTGTTCATTGTCACTTCACGTATCCTTTGCACCCAAGTTTATCTTAGTCGAAACTGCTGGATGCCATCGTTGTATGCTTCCCTTCAAGTTATTGGAAAAGCATTTTACCCTTAGGCCTGGTTCACACTTACAGCTAATCCGCTGCCGCCGAAGCGGAATCTGCCGCGGCAATGCAAAGTGGACGCTACGCCCGGCGGCCGAATTCTCGCAGATTCGCCCGCCGATTCGCAAGTGTGAACCAGGGCTGAATGCGGTCACCCCTCTCAACGCCCATAGTGATCTTCGGTTGACGGTGGCGTTGTGCACCCGAAATTTGCACTGATCAGCACAGGTTGTTACGTTCTTTTTCAACGATTCTGTGTGCAACGTCAACTCTCAAGTAGTCATCTCGATGTCGTTGTCCAAGCCGTCTGCGAAACGGAGAGTTGAAGACGAAAAGCGGCTCTTTCAAGAGCGATGGGAACTATCCTATTTCTTCACGGAATCGCGAGACAAGGTGCTGTGTTTAATTTGTCATCAGACTGTAGCTGTGCCAAAGGAATACAATGTGCGACGTCACTTCGTGTCATGCCATCAAGAGAAGTATGAAGCCCTCACCGGAAAGAGCCGCGAGAACACGGTGTCCCAACTTAAGGCGTCGCTGGGAAAACAGCAAGACCTGTTCCAAAAGGCGGTCAAAACAAGCGACGAAACGGTGAGAGCTAGCTTTATTGTTTCCGAGCTTATCGCTAAATCGTCCAAGCCATTTACTGATGGCCCGTTCATAAAAAAGTGCCTGCTTGAGGTTGCTGACGCTGTCTGTCCCAGCATGAAAAAGACATTTGAGAAGATAAGCCTTTCCCCAAACACAGTGGCAGAAAGAATTAATGAGCTCAGTGAAAACGTCGAGAAAGAATTATTCACCCGATGCAACGGCTTCAACGCATTCTCAATCGCCGTCGACGAGAGCACTGATATTACTGACAACGCTCAGTGCGCCATTTTTGTAAGGGGCGTAAACAAAGATTTGGACGTCACAGAAGAACTCTTGGACCTGGTGCCAATGAAAGGAACAACCACGGGTGCTGATATTGTTTCCGCCCTCGAAAGAGTGGTTCATCGTGCCGGGCTGCCATGGGAGAAGTTGGTGTGCCTCGCAACCGATGGCGCACCGTCAATGGTGGGAAAGAAAAGCGGCCTTGTCGGACGATGGAGGACGAAACTCACTGTACTGGATATCAGCAAGCGGTTTGCAGCAGTCCACTGCATTTTACACCAAGAGGCACTATGCAGCAAGTCACTGCAGATGAAAGGAGTCATGGACATTGTGTTTGGTACAGTAAACTTCATTCGCTCCAGAGCGTTAAACCATCGACAGTTTGTATCTCTGTTGGAGATGGTTGGCAGCGAGCATAGCGAAATTTTGTACCACACTGAGGTACGGTGGCTGAGTCGCGGGAAAGTTCTGAAAAGGTTTTTTGATCTTCGACACGAGATTGATACCTTTTTGAAAAGCAAAAACAAGGCCGTCGCTGAACTGTCCGACTTCAGCTGGCTTTGCTCCCTCGCATTCCTCACGGATATCACTGAGTACCTGAACCGTCTAAATGGGAAGCTTCAGGGGAAGGACAAACTTATTACGACAATGTATGATGACATCCAGGCGTTTCAATCGAAGCTACAGCTCTGGGAGCGCCAATTGAGGCTGCTCCAACTCGACCATTTTCCGACGCTCCAGTCACTAGGGCACGCGAGCCAAGAATCGTGCGACACCTTTTCGGACCTCCTGTGTGATCTCCAACAACAATTCAAAGAACGGTTACAGGACGTGAGCAACCTGTCAAGAGAATTTAAACTTTTTCTTTGCCCTTCTCAGTGCGAGTGGACGACGTTGCACTTGAACTACAGATGGAACTGCTCGAACTGCAAGCGAACACTGTACTCAAGCAGAAGTTTGAGGACGTCGGAGTCCCGAAGTTCTACAAGTACCTCGACGAGGCAGACTTCCCCTCGCTGCGCCAACAAGCAGTAAAAATAATTGCCATGTTCGGGAGCACGTACTTGTGCGAGCAACTGTTTTCCTTGCTAAAGGTAAACAAGTCGACACTTCGGTCAAGGATGACCGACGAACATCTGCGATCGATCATGAGGATCGTCTCCGCACAAGGGTTAAAGGCGGACATTGATTCTCTCGTCGCCGCTAAGCGTTGTCAGGTGTCAAGCCAGCGTTCATAGAATTTTAGCTCCCATATTTTTGGTTCACATGAATAAATATATCTTGGCTTTCATAGATTGTTTTGGACATTGTCTTTGTAATACTGCGAATTGCAACATAATTTACGAAGGTAAACTTTGCGGCAATGAGTTGTAGCATGGTTGGTGCAGATTTCGACTGTTGTCAAAAGCGGTGATAGTATCTGGCATGAACCCCGTGTTGGTCAAAATCAGAAACCGGACGTCACACACTTCCGAATAGCGACAATTGCAAATCCCCCCCCCCCCCCCCGCTCCCGACGTGCCGGCCCTTGCGAACAACGGATTTCTGGATGCGGCCCGGCTCCTAACGTGAGTTTGAGACCCCTG
>JAZHYW010034299.1:0-11158 GCA_037355805.1 Ixodes ricinus | reverse complement strand
AAGATTCCTGATTAGCCCGTGATGAGTCAGGAAAGCTGGGTTGTATGTACATTGGTGTGGCAAATGTATTCCCTTTCTTTCATAATATGCAAATCGCATCCCATAAACATATCTATGCCTAGCAGCAATCAGTTCGACGAAGACTCTAAACTTATCTCCTGGTTTAAGACATAGTGATTTCCAATGGTTTCTGCTTTTAGGTAAGTCTGGACAACAACGCAACCTCAGAAATAAATTTTCTGCTGAATGCGAGCAGTTCAGAGAGGAGCTTGTCAAGAGCTACTGGCATCTACACCACAAATCAAGCTAAAGTTATGAAACCTCTCACCTATAAACCTTGCGAATAGAATCACCCTGTGTATCGATATACAGAACATTTCTGACACAAAGACACTCCACGTGCTTGGCACGTCGACTTGGTGTTGAAGCACAAACACAACAGTTGGAAGACGGCGCAAATGATTCGACTGAAATGTACTACATATCCTTGCTCGTGCACACTCGTGTATCCATGTTCACAAACGTGGAGAATCCATTGTTAACGAATAGATCCAACTCAAGAACTCCATAAAAAGATGTTCTCGAACGGCGCCCTCAGTGACCGCTGGGGCCGTGGCCTTCCTCTCCGCCATCTTTGCATCCTTAGTCGCAAGCGCTGGGGCCTTCCAGTCTAGGTGGTGTTATGAGAATGTCCGAACGCAACGTCTGGAGAAGACCCAGACAACAGATGAAGCAAGCTGCCATTGTCTCTACTCCCACTTTAAACGCGTTCGATTTCTAAACGTCGGCGTCAAGCGTTTCCCTGTTCGCGTTCGAGGGAGTTTGAAGAGTGAGTAGAGACGAAGCCAGCTAGCTTTATATCTACTCACTAATCCTTCCAACCAGAGCTCGGCGTTTTGACGTCCACGCACGCTCTCGTCTCCTCCTCTCCCACAGTTTCTCAATGCATATGGACCTTTGCAAAAAGAGCGCTCCGGCCGCCGCCAATTTGCGAATCGAGCGACCCCTATCAGCCAGAAATATCTGCCACCTGCCTGAGCTGTGGAAACCCGGTCAGCTTCACTCCCCACCTGCATTGTGCATTCGGAGTTCGCCGGCTTTTCTTGGAAGTTTTTACTTTATTTTCCTGTTTAGGATGCTTACCATTTGTGTGTTATCTTCCACTGTGAGAACCACGGAATATCAGGGCTCGTAGCCTGCTCGGCCTTCCCAGGGAACGGACGAAGCGAGCGACCGTACAAACATCCCGCGACGCGGGCAGTCCGGCGTTTTTGGAGGATTATTTCCGTAGAGATAATTTCCAAAAGTCTTTCCGGCTATGTTCCGGGTCTTCGCGAAAAATAGCTGATAGGGTCGGGTCCGGGGTGTGTGGACGGAATAGACACTTTCGTTCATTTGCTTTGAACCTGTGCAAAAAGCAGCTCTCTTCTACATGTGCCTCAAAACACGCCGGATTCCGTACGATCGTCATGAAGTGACTATCGTCGACACTGTATATTGGATATGCTGTGTTATTTGATACCTTTCTCAATTCCTGTTCGGATAACACGGCACCGTGGGCTACGTACAATATATGTTGTCCGATTGATGAGACTCGTTGAATTCCATGGTGTGGGCGGGGAATATCCATGCCGTTCGGATACCCTGTGTGGTCAAATATTTTCGACGGCTAAAACCTTTGTAGATTGACACGGCTGAGTGTATAGTGCCGTTAAAAGATCAACATGATATGAAACAAACATTCCAGTTACATTCGTTCTGTCGCGCACGGACTCACCGAAACCGGCTTTCATTTTTTTTTGTTCCCAAAAAGAGTACAATGCATTCTTAAAAACCCCGAGAAATTCTTTTCGCCCTAGAACACAAAGTGAAAAATAGAACGCGGCAATTTAGCCTCCCCAAGGTCCGGGTGTGCGCCTTCGCAGGCTGCCACGGCCCACTGACGAGAAACTCCGCAGCCCAGCGCAGTCTAGAAACACTGACGTACCCTCTCAGAACCAGGGACGCGCGCTGGAAATCGCTTCGTTCGAGACTGCCGCTGGAAAAGGTCTATACCCACTGAACGCGCACGTTCCTCCCAGTTCCTCCCAGCGCATGCAGAGAACTAACGGTAATCAATGTCCATCCGTAAATGCGACCTATTCTTATCCTACCCAAAAATTTCACGTGATTGAGTCTTTTTTTTTTTTCTTTCCCTACAAGGGAGATTTGTGTTCTTTTGTTTGGGAATGAAAAGACGCAGCTTTGGATAGGGCTTGCTCAGAGGAGCTTTCACTATGCTTTTTGTCATCTCAGACCCCACATCCACTGTATCAGAAGTTGCAAGCACCAATATAAATAACGGGTGCAATTTGTTTCTTTAAATTTGTTTGCGCAAGTAGCTTTTTTTATGCTACGCGCTTGCACCAAATCCTTCGACGGAGCTACCCAGATCTTTTCAGTAGAAGTATATTACGGGTTGATTGATTGAGCGCATTCCGTTTCATATCAACGTAGCAGCAGAGCCGGCGCTATACAAGTGCGCGCATGACGCCGGCAGAAATTCCCGCTCGGGCAGCCCGGACGAATTCCTGTGACTCTCTGCCCGCTCGTGTCCACGAAACTGCTTTGATATGAAATGGAGACTATATTGTCACTGACAAGGTGAGAACGACAGGGAATCTCTTTCGGATATCTGGCACTCCAGCACGCGCTCTTTGCATTCCTCCGTGCTTTGACTGCGTCGTGCACGCTCGAGTCTCACGAGACGCAGAGTCGTTATCGAAAGACGGAAAGCTCGCGCAGTAGCAATACCACCTGGAGCACGATGAAAGCTCGTGCACTGGAATGTATGTCGTCCTCACAGCGAGATCGAGCAAAGACACAGACTGGACACGAGTGCAGCCTCAGCGTTCGGCCGGGCCTCGTATCCAATCAACAACGCGTCGAAGGACGCTTGGCATAGGGCTCGGGTGAACTCGTCGCGCCATCCGGTGGTGATGACGTACCATGGAAGGAGAGGAGGATGTTCGCAGGCCTTGATTATTGTAGGTGGTGTGGGCTGGAGGCGGGGCAACTGAAAGACTCTCCTGCCGGTCTCATCCTGTCAGTTACTTCCTATCACGTTCGCCATCTTGATCGAGCTATAAACGTCCTTACATTACTGCAATATCTTACGTTAAAGCTCTTATTTTAGCTCGTCTTCCATCCAAAACTTTTATGGCCTCGTCGTAAACAAAAACCCAACGGAGAGGACATCTCGACCGACACGTTGATTTTCGGGACGGCGACTACAGCCACAAATAGCCGTCGTCTCTTCGATTTTATCCAGGACGCTATGGCCCTTGCGGATAGGAAAAAGAAAACTCGCGTGATTTACTAGACGGCTTACACGCTAGTCTATCGCGGACACGATGACGACCACCAGCCACGTTCCCTTCAATGTGACTTAGGCTGACTAGTACAGTGGTTCATATTTCTTGCTCTCTGTGAGATTGGAATTGGTTTAGCCGCTCCGCCAACCGCGGAACACGCGTGTCCATGACTACGCGCCCCTCGGTTCTCTGTATACGCTCTCGAGGTTCCCTGAGCAAGAAGGGAAGAAGGGAAAGGCGAACGTTAAATCCCCCGTGATGAATACCCAGAGCGCCCGCATTTGTCACTGCGGGTCTGGCAATCTCGCCGTACGCCAAATAAGCTTGGCAAGGAAGGACACGGTTCCAGAAAATGAACCGAATAAGAGGAACAAGCTGAAGAAGGAGGAGAGGGGAAAGAAGAAAAGTACACGCTCACGTAAGCGGTGAACGAGCAAGAAAGATGAAGGTGCTCCTCCCGGGAAAGCCCATTTGGTCCATTTGTCGTCCAACGCGGCTATATGGGACCCGGCAAACCTATATATCTCAGAGCCGCCGCCCTCCCCGGTGTTCGGTAAACGGGCTCGTTGGTGTCAAGTAACAGCTTACAAGGGATAGGTAATATAGATTGTGTATCTGGATAGCGAGGTCTTTCGACAATACAAAAAGCTCCAAGCGTGGTTGACTTCGGTATCTAGATTATAACACACACACACACACACACACACACACACACACACACACACACACACACACACACACACACACACACACACACACACACACACACACACACACACACACACACACACACACACACACACACACACACACACACACACACACACACACACACACACACACACACACACACACACACGCACACACACACACACACACACACACACACACACACACACACACACACACACACACACACAGTTTCATCCCGGCTTAAGGAGCGAGCAAAACGTTTGTGCAAATGCAGTTACGGCTCGGATGATTATGCATCACGCGCCTTTCCCTTGGCTAGACGAGTTAGAGCTCGTTTCTTTCGCCGCGTACTCGCACTTGCGTTAAACTGAGGGTAACGAAACTCATAACCTCCGTCACACGGAAGTTTTCTACGCACTTTAATGAATATAGTGCGTCTACTTCTCCGCAGAACAGGTGGGACAGTTAATCGCTACAATCTATGAATAGAGCTTGTCGAATGACAAAGCTGAGGATATGTATAAATTCTCCCCCTTCCCCCCCTCTCCCCCCCTTTATCCTGAGACTATAAGAACACATTCTCTGGTGAGACACTGACAAGGACGAAAGTGCGTAAAATGACAGGCTCAACGTCAAAGTGCAGACTGTTTTTTTTTCTTCTTTTTTGTCTAAATATATGTTTACATTTGCCATTCACATAACTACGTCCTTTGATTGCAGCGCCTGTCTCTTCACAGTGTTTGGTAAATTTGTTTTGCTTCGCACTTTTTTTTCCAACTAATTAAAAGTGGCGTTCATATCTTACAGTATATGCCTGAAGATATATCATAAAGCTGGATTAGTACAAATTAAAATAAATGAAAGAGGCCTCAAACCTGGCCTAGGCCTTGTTGAGAAGGTACAAAATGTGCTCTTGCAGTTCCCGTGAAACATACCATAATTACTTTGAGAAATGCGTCAGCATGCGAAGGCAAGCTGCCGTATTTCTCGAACTAATTACAACCATCCGGGGGCGGTATAAACTTTCTCACGCTCATAATTATTTTATAGCGACGGAAATGAGTTGCTGGCGATACGCTCAGACATTGGTAGGTACAAAAAGTTCTCCCCTCCCCCCCCCAAAAAAAAAAAAAGAAACGAGAGAAATAAAACGTGCTTTTTCGGCTCGTATAAGTAAACTACGCCTCGCAGGAAGCTGAGAATGTGACGATAGTGCTTGGGATAAAACGCGAAAGTTTGAGCACAAAAAGTTACCAGAATAAAAAAAATAAGTGCGACCATTGAAATATTTTTTTTTTGAGCCGACGCCCACCTAAGTTTAATGTAGTCAAAACAAGCATGGCAATGCAGGCTCCTGTTGAATCAAATTCAACGAAAAAAACTTGTCAGCAAGAAATAAAAAAAAAACATATTCTCTCTCTCGACGAAACGTGTTATTCACTCTTATAAATCACACAAGCGTTCACAATGTCATTTCTTGTTTTGACGTTATTAGACTTGTAGTTTATATAATGGGATTCGGCTCATAGAGAAATTTAGTTTTTTTCCTCTATCTTTTGATCCTGGTAACGTCATGCTTTCAAACTTTCGAGCTCTATCCTTACCGCTAGCTTTACAATCTCGCGGAGTTTGAGCTTTCTACGATGCGTAGTTTATTTGTCCTGGCCAAGAAACGCGGTTATATTTTCTCGAAAACTCCCTGTATATGCACGGTATTTTTTTTTCTTCTTATCGATAGGCGGAGACGATGACAAGCATCAAATGCATCCCTGAGAAAAATGACCTTTAAATCACTGACAGCTTAAAGTGAACGCTGGGTATGGTGAGTCCACGGTGTATTGTCATCGCTTCGCAGCCAATGAGGTTGCGCCATTAGTTGATAAGAACGCCGAAGGACCAATAACGAAGCGAGATGTGTAAACGTATAATATGCCACGCCCCGCGTTTCTTCAGCTGTCAGGGACTATAAAAGCAATGACGAAACAAAGCAAAAACATAGGCATAAACACATTGAAAATACAAAAAAATACAAAATGCCTCCCCACAATTTTTTTTTTTTTTTTTGCCGCGGAGATAAGTTACGTTTTTTTCCGAACACTCATTTTCCACAACCCAAATGCAGCGCTAGCGGTGCGAATCAGATGCCAGAGTTTCAAAACTAACCGTTATTTTGTTCAAAAGTTGTAACCGATTTTCTGAAATGTTCAACAGGAAAATGGCGGCCGATGGTCCTCTTCGGTACATGCAGCTCAATGGTGCCAGTTAGCGAAACCCGGTGAAAACGGGACCCATTTAAAGGATGAGCGTTCAGTAAAAAATATTTTTGTTTTCACAGCAAAAAAAAACAATATATATATATATATATTTTTTTTTGGGGGGGGGGGGACGCTTTGTAGTGCGGATTGTTTTGTTACGTCGTTATTGACCACAAGAGAGGAATGTGGGAACAATGAAGGAGCACAAGTTCGTCTGCCTCTTGCACAGGGGTTGCGATGATGTCAGAACGCCGAGCTCTGATTGGCTGATTGAGAAACAATAGTGGGTAGACCTCACGAGATCCAGCTTTGAGGTCTACCCACTATCCTGCAATCAAAGCCAATCCAGAGCCCGGTGTCATTTTGACGTCAACAACTTCTCCGCAAAAAAGAGACAGACTTGCTCTCCGCATACATTTTTATCGCTTATGCAACGACATAAAAGAAGAGAATGGAGTCGTTGTAACCATATTCGAGTTTGCTTCTTTTTTCTTTTCTTTTTTCTCAAAAGCATAGTACTCAGGTTTATTGATCGATGAAACTATCCCGCCCACCGGGCCTCAGCTCAATCAAATTGTCAAGCGTTACGTTTGAGGCAAGTCGCATATATGTGGTTCTTCTATCTATTGCTTCTTTTTATACGAGACATTTCCTTCGCATTGGAATGTGTTGCCCGTTTGCCCAACATTCTTTGCGCATTGTTTCGAGTAAACAAACAAATACAAAAAAAATGACGACCCAAACACGTTCAATTCGAGAATCGTGTCACATTTTATAACAAAATCAGAAAAACTGCTGCAAAGTGGACATGGGGGCCCAGGGTGCGGGTGGAATATAAGGACAAAATTTTAAATCCTTTGCTACCTTTTTTTTTTGTTTATGCGCGTTGGGTTTGGTTCTAATAAAATTGTGGAAAAGATGAAGAATTCGAATGAAAAAATGTTTTGGATTAATTATCCCACTTTTCTTTTTCACTCTCAAGGTGTTTGGGCTCGCCCCGCCTCCGTTTTCTTTCATTAAGCACGATATTGAAAAAGTAATCTCATTACAACAAAACTGTAATTTAAAACAATAGCATGAATATATACCAAGCAAATTTGAAACCGTTAGCATATATAGAATACATTTATTCTGGTAAACGCGATATAGTTTCAAATTAGCTTACATCGTTTGAAAGGCAAACATATTGATATCTTCGAAACAGGCAGTAGCTAGACGGTTTTGCTAAAGGTTAAGCACTAACAGATTAAATATCCAAATATATAAGCGAAAACATTGACTGATATCAAATTGAGGGATCTCACGTTGGCAGACAAGAATAATGACTTTTAGAAAACAGTGCGTGAAGGTGACGGCACACAGAAAAAAAAGGATAGATATTCTTACAGCCCTTGTCACATATAATACACCTCAAAATTTCAGTTCGACGGACAGCGCACTGACGTCCAATCCGACGGTACTGACTTTCACGAGCGGCTTGATAGCCGACGTTGTACAACTTATTAAAATAGCTAATGTACGATTGTGATCTGACTGCAAAAAAAAATAATAATCGGGGTTTTCTTGATTCCACTGTAAAACCTCAGCGTTTATTTTTTTTTGTAGTCTTTGATACGTACTTTAGCTGTTTAATATGTTATATGCCACCGTCATTAAGCCTCTCGTAAGCAGTTGGGGTCGTCATTTTGACATCAGTGCGCTCTACGTCGAACTGAAATTTTGTGGTGTCACATATGTGACAAGGGGTGTAAATGCTACACCCTATTTTCTTAGACTGGGTAACCGACACTCAGATTATTTATTATTTTTTTAATCTGGTCGCTTCACGTTATTACCTATGTCGCTCGAGAGGCTGGCGAAAGGAGTACCTTCAACCTACGCAGGTCTTTTGCGGGATTATTATTGTCAGTTTCAGGTTCTAGACATGAGATGGTCAGTAATTTCGGCTCTGATATAGCGCGTTGTGAAAGGGCCCATATATTAGTGATTGTGCGAACGTCCAACGCGCTGTGCGGTAAGTTTGGTACGGTTTTCGTCATTTTTTATTTGTTTATTCTAAAACACCTTCATTTTGACCTGAGTGATTTTCGGAAGTCACGAAAGTTAGAACGATGTGAGAGCATAAGGAAGCCAGGTTTCTAGTATTGAAGTTAAGACAGTATTAGTGAGTACACTATCGCACGACGGTATAGTGCCCCTTTATACTACAATCGGTGGAGAAAAGACTAAATCATAATTTATAAAACTTTAATGGTTTCCTGTCAGTGAGCCTGAACAAGGCTGCGGGTCATTCTTTTTGGTTCACTACGTCAAACCTTCAAGCGAAAAGGAGCTTTCAACTAAAAGCATATGCCCTTAAAAATAATCGAATTCCCGTGTTTTCCGAGTTAACGAAGTTTGCGACAGTATCGAACGTCGTATTAACGAAGTACTTTACTTTCGACAGGCTCGGAAAAAACTGTCAAAACAAATGGTTAATAAATCTTCTATTCCCAGACCATTCACGGTTCACCCAAAAACTAAGCAAAATAGGTTGTTGATATTGTAACAAATCTCTATAAAAACAAAACGGAAAAAAAAATTAGTCGCGCGTAATTCACGTTTTAGGCAGCTCATTCGGGCGCTGATATTCATACAGTACCACATTTTAAATACCAACGACTGATAACGGTAAAGTACCCTAGTTTTTCAAACCCGCCCATTACTGCTTGTTGTTTGCCAAATATTTAGGTCCCCTGCAATTCCTGCGTCTCCATTGCTAGCTACAACGGAGGAAAACAAGAGCTCAGAATTTAGCTTCCGCACACACTGGCTACCCTTTCCACTTATTTCTTTACACATTTAAGGAGGCAAAGCCTTCTAGAGAGATAGTAGCATCATTGACATTGACACGATCCCTGTGCAAAGCTTACTCCATGCTTGACTTTATCAACAAACGGCGCGCGCTAGCCAACATAAAAAAACAATACAAAAAAACTGTATTTATGCAGTTTATTTTTTCAACATTATACCATTTACATTTTTGCAATTTTCAATTTAGGTTACATCGTTGTAGTCACTGAGTTGGCAGCGGTAAAACTAAATGTGAAACGGAGTATGGACGCTTGGGATGGCAGAAATGATCACAATTTGGAAGACTGTGGTCGGTTTCATTTTTACCTTGGCAACAACCCCGACACTTGCTCTCAGACATTACCTTGCGCTTTGATTTATTCTTCAACATGTTGTTTCCTTTGAAAACTGCCATTATTTTCGGGCGACTAGATTTGAACAGAGGTAAGGAGTTAGCTGATTTCGACAGCAACTACCCAGTCATATAAGGCAGTAGTATAATCTTACCACAATTATGTGTGAAATCAAAATTTCACATTGGTTTTCTGCGTAATCAGTCGAACAAAAGCCCCCGTCCCCCCTCTCCCACCTAAACAAAGAAGTTACTTTTAAAGCTCCGGTGTAAATGTTTATTTAGGTTTCAGCAGTCTAGAATCGTTAAATTCGGCGAACCCAAACGGCTCTAGTCTTTACTGACGAATGTCTAAAATAATACATCGTGTTGGTAACCGTAGCTTTGTTATGAAACATGCTTTTTGTCGAGTATTGATTTCAATGAAATCAATACTCGACCAAATCGTTAAATTCAACAAAATCGAAATCAGTACTCGACAAAATTGTTAAATTCGACCGAATCGAAATCAATACTCGAGAAAACCGTTAAATTCAGTAACTCCAGACGACCCTTTCAACTGACGAATGTCTAAACAAATATCTGGCGTTCGAAACCGTAGCTTTGTTAAGAAAGGCCTTTTGTCGAGTATTGATTCCAACGAAAACTGGAGACGCGAAAGAGTACAAACACACAGCCTTCCATTCCTCCGTCTCAATCTTCAAACTAACATAAATTGCTATCTTACCGTCCATGAACGGGAGCAATAAACTTTTCTTGCTGGGGTTGCGTGCTTACATAATTGTTTTTGCTTTTTTGTCCCTGGGAAGTCGCAAAAATATAGTTACACAATCTTCATAAGCGAACTGTAGATTTGAGCTGGCCGTCAATCATTTCAGATCAGTGTTTGGGCAAACATAGTAAAAAAATGTATGTTTGTCTACTAACGACAATTGAAAAAGAAGTCAGCATATTCCAAAATTCGCCAGACATTGGCGGCACGTTTTTTTTTTGTTTTGTTTTCTTGCAAATTATGCCATGAAAGATATCCGTGAGGAATCAGCGAGAAATTTGACATGTAAAACAAGGTGAAATTTCAAGCAGCTAAAAAAAAGACATAACAAGGAAGCTGTGTCGCCTTTGGTCGATGTGTGGCGTAGATATTAAGGTCATACAGGATTCCGGTTTCACTGAAGACCATACGTATTGCGACAGTAGGACGGATTATCCTTCTTGGTGTCCGGTGAAATATTACGGAGGCAAACTAAAATAAGTTCGCGTTGTACTTTCTGCGACTATGGAAGCCAGTGACACCGACACCAGTGTGAAGAGAGGTAAAGAAAGTTTATTAGGTGTGGAAGCTACGATATACACGTTATGACAATCGTCAATAGAGCAAAAAAGTTCGTCTGCTTCTTGGAGACCTCGTGCGTGAATTGGTCCGTCAAATGCGCCCACGTGGTTTTGTTTACCCCCGACGTCAACCAACGACAACACGAGCTTTGCTGTCTCGTCATCGCGCATTTACTGCGTGTTCGCTGTTTTTTCTTTTGATTGGCGTGCTCCTTTCAGCGTTCCCATCCCATGTGCCAGTGACACATTTTGGCACACTTGCTCGCCGCATAGGATCAAGCAAATTAGATTTGAAAAGTGGAAAATCTGAAATAAAAAATTGTGCACGAGCTCCCAACTAA
>JAZHYW010034298.1:0-21625 GCA_037355805.1 Ixodes ricinus | reverse complement strand
AAAATCATACGTGTCAGCGATGTCAAGAATGGACCTCGGCTTACTTCTGCCAGTCACGAAATGCGCTTTGCACTTCCCACAAGGAGGGTCACATTGAAAAGGCCTGTTTCAAAAAATCAATAGAGCAGCAACCCTCGCGGATAACACACAGCGTGGATCGGAAGTATGAGCCGCCCAATTTGAACGATAGTCCGTCGGAAACATCTTGGGGCCTCCACGAGTTGAACGTGATGGGAGCATCCAGTTCACTACCAACGTTTATAATCACCGTGAAGATTGAAAAAAAAAAAAAAAAACTAGAGTTCGTAGTTGACTTTGGAGCGGCTTCCTCAATCATCAGCACAGCTATGTATCCTCGCTTGTGGCCTGAGGACATTCCAACGCTGAACCCGGGACATCTTACCCTACATACATGGTCAGGAGAATGAATGCAGGCACAAATCTAAAGACTACATGCTGCCTTTGGTCGTGACACAAGAAACAGGCTGCAGCTGCCTAGGCAGAAAATGGTTTAAAGAGCTGAATGTACGGGTTAGTGGGGTACACCATCTCGGCCGCTGTGACAGCGTTGCAAACGTTTTGAAGAGACAGGAGGAGGTGTTTGACCCCAGGGGACAAAAGGGTCCGCCAGTGAGTTTGGAAGTAAAAGCAGGCGCTACTCCACATCCACCCAAAGCATGACCCGCGCCGTTTGCAATACGCACCTCGGTGGATTCCGAACTCAGAAGCCTTGAGAGTCAAGGTATCTTAGAGCCGAAGCAGCACGCCGAGTGGGCCACACCCATAGTTCTGGTAGGTAAAAAAGACGGAACCATCCGGTTATGTGGAGATTACCGGAGCACGGTAAACAAAGAGGCGAAGGTTGCAGGATATCTTACGCTGACAATTCCAGATATCATAACAAATCTGCAAGGAGGAACGGTGTTCTCTATCCTCGACATTACTCAGGCATATCAGCAACTACAGCTGATAACGGAGATAGCGGACGTGTTGACTATCAACATTATAGAAGGTCTTTGCAAGGTAAAGAACATGCCTTTTGGAATCACAGCTGCTTCAAAGATCTTTGAGCGGCTCATAGAAACAGTACTGGCAGGATACCCGGGAATCAGGTGTCTCTTGATAACGTCATTATCAACGGGGCAACCACAACAGAGCACTTGACTCGATTGGAGACGGTACCGACACGATTTGCGGAAGAAGGACTCAAAAGATGAAAGTGTCGTTTTGCAGTGGAACAAGTCCATTGCCATCGACAAAACATAGAGGCTGCTCGGAAACACCCGACTGATGAAAAATTGAAAGCTATCATGGAAATGCCAGAACCAACACGTCGAACAACGCTATTGTTGTTTCTGAGACTTTTAGCGTTTTACAACTGCCTTTTTTCAAACAGGACAACAATAGCAAAAGGTCTGTACGCACTGCACAAGAAAGACGTCTCTTGGAGTCGGCAGAAAAAGCATCAGTGTGCCCTTCGGCACGTAAAACATTCCAACGCGCAGCGCACGGTTCTCGCGTATTACGACCAGAAAAAAAGCTTGATTGTGTCGTGCGACGGATCCCCATATGGCGTCCGAACGGTATTAGCACGGCTAGTGTCTACGGGAAACGAAGCTTCGATCATGCTCACGTCAAGAACGCTCGTCAAGGCTGGAAAGAATTACTCTCAACTGGATCGCGAGTGACTGGCTATCTTTTTCGACATAATCGTTTCCACCGCTATGTCGCGGGACGTCACGTGACAACAACGATAGACCACCAACCCCATTTGGGAATACTGGGCCGAAAATCTCTAGTGTCTACTGCCTTCTCTCCGCGCATGACACCCTGGTGTGTTAAGCTGGCGGCTTACGGCTACAACCTGATCTACAGAGTAGAAAAACAAAACCAAAATGCTGTCCCGCTTTGTCGGTTACCGTTTCCGAAAATGCAAGACGAAGAATGTCCTCCCAGGAATATCTTTATGTTAGAAGCTCCGACGAAGCCTCCCATGGCTGCAAAACAACTGGCAGACGAAGCGGCAGTGAATTCAACGCTGTCTAGTGTTTCTCAAGCAGTCTGACAGGAAAAGTTAAAGAAGCTGGAGGGATTTCAGTTCCACGGATACAAACTCAAGGCAACTGAATTATTTCATCGCGATTGTTTCATCTGGGGTACGCGTTTGGCAATTCCCACGTCTATGAGGTCCGAGGCAATGAGACTTCTTCTTGCAGGACACCGTGGCATGGTAGTCATGAGGGCCTATGCTCAAAGCTACTTGTGGTGACCCGGAATTGACAGAGATCGAGCGGTGCGTAGCACAATGTGGCATGTGCCAACTCCACCAGAAGGCGCTACCTAAGGTCGTAAGTCTGACCTGGGAAAGGCCTGCAGAACCGTGAGACACCCTCCATTTGGAGTTTGCAGTACCGATCAATGGGCAAGTCTATCCTGTTATTATAGGTACGTACTCTTAGTTGTTTGTGGTTCGCGCAGTTCGGAACATGACGTCATCTACGGTTGTTTCCGAACTGCGCAGCGTGTTTGCGACATTTGGCATACCAGGCAATGTAATGTCAAACAACGCAGCTCCGTTTATATCTCACGACATTAAGACTTCTTTTTCCTCCAACGGCATCACGGCGATAAGCAAAGCGCCTTATCACCCTGCAACAAACGGCCAAGCAGAGCGAATAGCACATCAGCTAGAAAAGGCGTTGGCGAGGGTGAAAAAGTCAATGTAAATAATGACAAGAACATAAAACAGAAGCACGCTGTCCATTCCAAGAGGAAAAGACGGAATGAGGTGTGCGCTGGTTCGGTTTTTCTACAAGCAGCGCTCTACGGTTCACACGGCGACGGGCAAGACACCAGCGTGGATGCCACTTGGTCAGGAGTTGCCGTCTCTGCTCGAAAGACTTCTCCATAAACCCACCTAGTAACCTCTAACCAGCTCAACAGACCCGCGTAATTTTTCGGTGGGATAAGCCGTGTCGATTCGTAAGTTCTCATGCGCACACACCTAGTGGGTGGCAGATACCATCACACCACGCCTGAGTTTTCAGTCGTAGATGATCGATGCCGATCACGGGTAGACACGTCGACACGTGGATCACATACAGGCTAGAAGTTCCACGTCAGCGCCGACGACGAACAGTTCGCCTGCTCCAGCGTGGGGCTTGGTCATTGAGTCTGACATGATGCAGTACACACCCAAAGCCTGCTCGTACGCAACTGGCCAGGCGTACTACCACCCATGCACGAAGACCGCCAGTAAGACTTGTAAGCTAAACTAAGTGACGGGGAAGAGCTATGTATCGGCTGATATCCGGCCTACAGCGTGGCTTGTCGCTCGGGCTTTCCAGAGCACGGGGTTGGGGCACGGGACTGGGGCGCGGAACTGGCGCATGGCTTGAAGATTTGAGGCGCCATTAAAAATGACATCCGGACGCTACCAAGTTTTAGATTGAGTCCTTGCCACAAATACGTAATACGGGTCTTTGAGCTAATCCCCTTAGAGAAGAGGATAATCTCACCCTCTTTCGCATAAAAAGAAAGACTCGAGAAAGAGTTTCCTCCTTTCTGGTAGCTCGTCGGTCTTTAAAATTGGTTAGAAAAAAGCGGCAAAGTCGTTTTCAGTTGTATCTCAAACTATTGAAATCATTGAAAATTGCGAGTTTCCGACTTCTGCTTTTCAGACAAAAAAGCCTTGTGTGATAAAGATTATAAATCATCGAGCCGCGCTGATATTTCAATCTTCGCGTAATTCACAGTTTGTTTCGTGTTTTGTCGTATTTAACAAATAATGACTTTTCAAATTATAAACAAATAATGGATCTGCTGGCGATTGTTATTGTTCATACCGCTGCGCCACGTCCCCTATCTCGAATTTTCCTCAGCGCCAAAGCAGATGCGTCATATAACAAAAACCTACAAATACTTTCAATGTTAGGTATTGCGTTAGAGTTTTAGTCTCCTTTTTTGTTGCCAGGGATTCACACCGTGATAAAGATCATACTGGATCAAAGAACTTTGTTGCTGTGTGACCATTCCCCCTTTTTACGATATTAGGGATTGAATACAGTCGTATTTGATATTTCGACTCTCTCGAATTGATCACATATCTGCTAGTTATGTCGTTTGTCGAACTTGAGTTTCGTAACCCATTAAGCGCCAGTGACCTGTAAGCTTTAGGGAAAAATCAATATTGTTATTTCGACTTTTTGGTCATCGAATCTTGATGACCAGAAGCTGAAAAGTGCCTTGTGAATGGTGAAAAAGGGGGCAGCATTGAAATGTTTACATAGACTCAACAGTCTTTTTAACTTAAATTAAGTTCTTGGTCTCCTTCCGCTAAAACTCCTTTCCCCGGGCGCGAGTGTCACAAAATGAATATGAAAGTCATTCACCAACTTATCTGCGTGTTTCGCTTTTTCACCTTTAAAAGGTACAGCTACCTGCCAAATTAAGTGGGCTTCTGCGTCCGCCAAATATTGTCGGATTTAAGCCCGCATGGGAAAACCCAAAGCTTAATATGTGAACAAAGACGGGTTCAAAGTGTCTTCCAGCACGCCAACCAATCCACCGAGCAAGATTTCGTGATCTCGTAGCCTAAGCATGTAAACATTTTGTACATTTCACGCAGCTTACCGGTATACGCGCGCGCACACACACGCACAGACTCACACACATATATGTACAGTGCTAAACACGCTTGTCTATAACGCGCGAGCGTGCGGCTTTTTCCGGGAGCGCTAGACTGGTGGCATTCGCGGAAGGTAAGCTAGTCACGTGGCGCAACATGGAATGGCCCGCTCGAGGGGTGTCCTGCTCATTCTATCAGCTTGATAAGCGATAAAAGTAAAATGCTTTATGGTATATTCTTGTTTTTTGATGACGACATCGTTGATACGCCTTCATGCTTTAGTTTGTTTATTGTTGGAGCAATGATGTTTGTAAAAAAGCGTGCGAGCAGCCTTCCGCGTTCGCCACCAGCTGATAGAGTGGGCAGGACACCCCTCGAGCGGGCCGTTCCATGTTGCGCCACGTGGCTAGCTTAGTTTCCGCGAATGCCAGCAGTCTAGCGCTCCCCGGAGAAGGCTGCACGCTCGCGCGTTATAGACAAGTGTGAATAGCACCAGAGCCGTTCTGAATAGCACTGTACGCACGCACGCACACACGCACGCACGGGAGATATACACATACACGAGCACATGCAGGCACACTCACACGCGCCTCCACGCGCACACATACCCACAAGCAAGCGCGCCCACTCACGCGCGCACGCATGACACACACATGAATGCACATACACCTCCAAGCACGCGCACATATACACACGCTGACAGACACACACATACAAATACACAAACGTCCCGACAAACTGTCTCGAAGAGTTTTCGGTAAGTCGTAGTACCAGTGTTAACTAAACTCATACAGAACAGAGAGTATAGCCGCTCTGATTCGACACTCCCGAAAGAATGCCACAGTGCTTTGTACACACAGGAATGCAATTATACCGCCGACCTACTGTCAATGCTGGAATGCCAGCGACGCTGGGCTACAGTCCATACTAGCACGGTCGGACTGCCGTGGCAGATTGGGCGACAACAAAAGATACTTCAAAACCACACTCATTGACACTCCCGTTTGAAGTCTAGACAACCGTAGGGTCTATCGACGTTAACCTAACTATTGCGGTTTGTGTTTCTTTTGTGCTGCCTTGTAAACGTTTTCAATACAATTTATCACCTCACAAGCGCCGCTGACTCCGAAAGGTGTCTGTGGATTTACAGCGAACATGAGGCTCGGTGGCTGTGATCATGGAGAGACAAAAGCAGCTTTTTGGCTAACGACGCTACGTCGTGATACCGAAACAATCGGGGCGGTAGCAACAGCCGTTCATTTCTAACGCATCAATGACCGTAACGAGAGTCCCCGTCTCGCTTCCAGAGAACCGTCCCCGATGCCTTAATCTTCTTATGCTGAAACTCGCGTCGAGCAAGATAAACACAAAAAAAAGAACAAAAAGCAGGGAGCCGCTTTCTCGACAGACAAAAAAACCGACATCCCCTTCCGAGACCGCCACCTTGGAATTCGGGACTACAGAGTCCCCGGAGTGCTTACCAAACCCTTGGACAGATCAGAGTTCATCTTTCAACGTGACAGCTGCCGCCCTAGCCGTGAAGCAAGCAGACGAAACGAAGTATCCCCAAATGGACAGGGCACGGCCGGGGGAAATACCGAAAGGCTTTCCCGAAAACCAGCAAACATCAACACCGAAGCCACGGCACTGGGGATTGGGGAGGAACTTGGAAGCCTCTCAAAAGGATGGGACTAGCGTTGCGGCGGGGGAGCGTGCCGTGGGCAGTTTGCTTGGACTTTTGGACCCGCGGAAGAAGGGTTGGGACGCACGGACTTCAACGGATCACTCGGAGCTGGAGATCTTTAATCGTGCCCCGAGGGTGATCTTCTTGCCTAATGGCGCTGCTTTGGAGGTGCTATTTAGTTTTTGTTTAAGTCTGGCGCACAAGGGTTATGAACTACTCGATTGCCTCGAAGAAGGTTCTTTTTATGTTGATTTCTACTTATAATTGATTTCTTTAGTCTATGGAAATGGGGTGCCATTGTAGGAGTCGTTTTGTTGGTGTTCATTGTGGGGGGTTGAACCCGAGGGGATAGAAAAACGGACAGATAGTTATAACAGTGCTGCAGTGGGCAACGCGTTCCTACCATGTAACACCGTAGTTCTAGTTTTAATGCGAATAGCATTCTTTGGATACTTCACGCACTTTTCGTCTATGTATCTATCTATCTATCTATCTGGCTATCTAACCTCTTACGCCGCGGGTCGATAAATAAATAAAAAAGACCGGCGCCGGCTGGGATTCGAACCGGTGACCCTTTGATCAGCAGGCAGACGCGCTAACCACAGAGCTATGAAGGCAGTCATTCACCGCACTCTAAACATTTGTTTATATCTTTACCATAGGACGCGCTTTACAGCGCTGTCACAGCTACCGGTGCGCGCGCGTTCCATGCACGAGGGCTAGCTCACCCTCTCCCGCGCTCACCCTCTCCCTCTAGCTCACCCTCTCCCGCGCTCGGGAGACCTCTAGCTCAGCCTCACGAGAGCGGAATGAGCCCTCGTGCATGGAACGCGCGCGCACCGGTAGCTGTGACAGCGCTGTAAGCGCGTCCTATGGTAAAGATATAAACAACCGTTTAGAGTACCGTTGGTTGAGACTAGCTGAGACGCCAAAAAGTCTGGTCGGTACCATTTTGAGTGTTTGTGCGTATGGCGCGTGCTTTGCTCGCCTTCCTAAGTGACACAAACGCACGTGCTGGGCTGCGGAGATCGTGCGCAGGGCTGTGAAAGTGTCAACAAATTTAGAATCGCCTCAAGAGTGGGCTGGCGTATCTAGAGTGTGCCGGCCACCTGACGAACGCGCATAACTCCGCACCGTTTGATGCTATTCACATTAACGTAGATAATCATTCCCAAAGGATGGGTTCTGATTTTTTAGTTGGGAGCTCGTGCACAATTTTTTATTTCAGATTTTCCACTTTTTCAAATCTAATTTGCTTGATCCTATGCGGCGAGCAAGTGTGCCAAAATGTGTCACTGGCACATGGGATGGGAACGCTGAAAGGAGCACGCCAATCAAAAGAAAAAAACAGCGAACACGCAGTAAATGCGCGATGACGAGACAGCAAAGCTCGTGTTGTCGTTGGTTGACGTCGGGGGTAAACAAAACCACGTGGGCGCATTTCACGGACCAATTCACGCACGAGGTCTCCAAGAAGCAGACGAACTTTTTTGCTCTATTGACGATTTCCTAACGTGTATATCGTAGCTTCCACACCTAATAAACTTTCTTTACCTCTCTTCACACCGGTGTCAGTGTCACCGGCTTCCATAGTCGCAGAAAGTATAACGCGAACTTATTTTAGTTTGCCTCCGTAATATTTCACTGGACACCAAGAAGGATAATCCGTCTTACTGTCGCAATACGTATGGTCTTCAATGAAACCGGAATCCTGTATGACCTTAATATCTGCGCCACACTCGACCAAAGGCGACACAGCTTCCTTGTTCGTCTTCTTTTTTTAGCTGCTTGAAATTTCACTTTGTTTTACATGTCAAATTTTTCGGTCATTCCTCAGGGATATCTTTCATGGCAGAAATTGCAAGAAGAAACAAAAACAAAAACGTGCCGCCACTGTCTGGCGAATTTTGGAACGTGCTGACTTCTTTTTCAATTGTCGTTAGTAGACAAACATACATTTTTTTACTATGTTTGCCCAAACACTGATCTGAAATGATTGACGGCCTGCTCAAATCTACAGTTCGCTTATGAAGATTGTGTAACTATATTTTTGCGACTTCCCAGGGACAAAAAGCAAAAACAATTGTGTAAGAACGCAACCCCAGCAAGAAAAGATCTATTGCTCCCGTTCATGGACGGTAAGATAGAAATTTATGTTAGTTTGAAGATTGAGACGGAGGAATGGAAGGCTGTGTGTTTGTCCTCTTTCGCGTCTCCAGTTTTCGTTGGAATCAATACTCGACAAAAGCCTTTCTTAACAAAGCTACGGTTTCTAACGCCAGATATTTGTTTAGACATTCGTCAGTTGAAAGGGTCGTCTGGGGTTACTGAATTTAACGGTTTTCTCGAGTATTGATTTCGATTCGGTCGAATTTAACAATTTTGTCGAGTACTGATTTCGATTTTGTCGAATTTAACGATTTGGTCGAGTATTGACTTTCATTGAAATCAATACTCGACAAAAAGCATGTTTCATAACAAAGCTACGGTTACCAACACGATGTATTATTTTAGATATTCGTCAGTAAAGACTAGAGCCGTTTGGGTTCGCCGAATTTAACGATTCTAGAGTGCTGAAACCTAAATAAACATTTACACCGGAGCTCTAAAAGTAACTCCTTTGTTTAGGTGGGAGGAGGGGGGACGGGGGCTTTTGTTCGACTGATTACGCAGAAAACCAATGTGAAATTTTGATTTCACACATAATTGTGGTAAGATCATACTACTGCCTTATATGACTGGGTAGTTGCTGTCGAAATCAGCTAACTCCTTACCTCTGTTCAAATCTAGTCGCCCGAAAATAATGGCAGTTTTCAAAAGGAAACAACATGTTGAAAAATAAATCAAAGCGCAAGGTAATGTCTCAGAGCAAGTGTCGGGGTTGTTGCCAAGGTAAAAATGAAACCGACCACAGTCTTCGAAATTGTGATCATTTCTGCCATCCCAAGCGTCCATACTCCGTTTAACATTTAGTTTTACCGCTGCCAACTCAGTGACTACAACGATGTAACCTAAATTGAAAATTGCAAAAATGTAAATGGTATAATGTTGAAAAAATAAACAGCATAAATACAGTTTTTTTGTATTGTTTTTTATGTTGGCTAGCGCGCGCCGTTTGTTGATAAAGTCAAGCATGGAGTAAACTTTGCACAGGGATCGTGTCAATGTCAATGATGCTACTATCTCTCTAGAAGGCTTTGCCTCTTTAAATGTGTAAAGAAATAAGTGGAAAGGGTAGCCAGTGTGTGCGGAAGCTAAATTCTGAGCTCTTGTTTTCCTCCGTTGTAGCTAGCAATGGAGACGCAGGAATTGCAGGGGACCTAAATATTTGGCAAACAACAAGCAGTAATGGACGGGTTTGAAAAACTAGGGTACTTTACCGTTATCAGTCGTTGGCATTTAAAATGTGGTACTGTATGAATATCAGCCCCCGAATGAGCTGCCTAAAACATGAATTACGCGCGACTAATTTTTTTTTCCGTTTTGTTTTTATAGAGATTTGTTACAATATCAACAACCTATTTTGCTTAGTTTTTGCGTGAACCGTGAATTGTCTGTGAATAGAAGATTTATTGTCCATTTGTTTTGACAGTTTTTTCCGAGCCTGTCGAAAGTAAAGTACTTCGTTAATACGACGTTCGATACTGTCGCAAACTTCGTTAACTCGGAAAACACGGGAATTCGATTATTTTTAAGGGCAATGCTTTTAGTTGAAAGCTCCTTTTCGCTTGAAGGTTTGACGTAGTGAACCAAAAAGAATGACCCGCAGCCTTGTTCAGGCTCACTGACAGCAAACCATTAAAGTTTTATAAATTATGATTTAGTCTTTTCTCCACCGATTGTAGTATAAAGGGGCACTATACCGTCGTGCGATAGTGTACTCACTAATACTGTCTTAACTTCAATACAAGAAACCTGGCTTCCTTATGCTCTCACATCATTCTAACTTTCGTGACTTCCGAAAATCCTCAGGTCAGAATGAAGGTGTTTTAGGATAAACAAAAAAAATGACGAAAACCGTACCAAACTTACCGCACAGCGCGTTGGACGTTCGCACAATCACTAATATATGGGCCCTTTCACAACGCGCTATATCAGAGCCGAAATTACTGACCATCTCATGTCTAGAACCTGAAACTGACAATAATAATCCCGCAAAAGACCTGCGTAGGTTGAAGGTACTCCTTTCGCCAGCCTCTCGAGCGACATAGGTAATAACGTAAAGCAACCAGATTAAAATAAAAATAAATAATCTGTGTCGGTTACCAGTCTAAGAAAATAGGGTGTAGCCTTTACACCCCTTGTCACATATGTGACACCCCAAAACTTCAGTTCGACGTAGAGCGCACTGATGTCAAACTGACGACCCCAATGCTTACGAGAGGCTTGATGACGGTGGGATATAACATATTAAACAGCTAAAGTACGTATCAAAGACTTAAAAAAAAATAAACGCTGAGGTTTTACAGTAGAATCAAGAAAACCCGGATGTCATTTTTTTTTTGCAGTCAGTCACAATCGTACATTAGCTATTTTAATAAGTTGTACAACTCGGCTATCAAGTCGCTCGTGAAAGTCAGTACCGTCGGTTGGACGTCAGTGCGCTGTCCGTCGAACTAAAATTTTGAGGTGTATTATATGTGACAAGGGCTGTAAGAATATATATCCTTTTTTTTCTGTGTGCCGTCACCTTCACGCACTGTTTTCTAAAAGTCATTATTCTTGTCTGCCAACGTGAGATCCCTAAATTTGATATCAGTCAATGTTTTCGCTTATATATTTGGATATTTAATCTGTTAGTGCTTAACCTTTAGCAAAACCGTCTAGCTACTGCCTGTTTCAAAGATATCAATATGTTTGCCTTTCAAACGATGTAAGCTAATTTGAAACTATATCGCGTTTACCAGAATAAATGTATTCTATATATGCTAACGGTTTCAAATTTGCTTGGTATATATTCATGCTATTGTTTTAAATTACAGTTTTCTTGTAATGAGATTACTTTTTCAATATCGTGCTTAATGAAAGAAAACGGAGGCGGGGCGAGCCCAAACACCTTGAGAGTGAAAAAGAAAAAGTGGGATAATTAATCCAAAACATTTTTTCATTCGAATTCTTCATCTTTTCCACAATTTTATTAGAACCAAACCCAACGCGCATAAACAAAAAAAAAGGTAGCAAAGGATTTAAAATTTTTGTCCTTATATTCCACCTGCACCCTGGGCCCCCATGTCCACTTTGCAGCAGTTTTTCTGATTTTGTTATAAAATGTGACACGATTCTCAAATTGAACGTGTTTGGGTCGTCATTTTTTTTGTATTTGTTTGTTTACTCGAAACAATGCGCAAAGAATGTTGGGCAAACGGGCAACACATTCCAATGCGAAGGAAATGTCTCGTATAAAAAGAAGCAATAGATAGAAGAACCACATATATGCGACTTGCCTCAAACGTAACGCTTGACAATTTGATTGAGCTGAGGCCCGGTGGGCGGGATAGTTTCATCGATCAATAAACCTGAGTACTATGCTTTTGAGAAAAAAAGAAAAGAAAAAAGAAGCAAACTCGAATATGGTTACAACGACTCCATTCTCTTCTTTTATGTCGTTGCATAAGCGATAAAAATGTATGCGGAGAGCAAGTCTGTCTCTTTTTTGCGGAGAAGTTGTTGACGTCAAAATGACACCGGGCTCTGGATTGGCTTTGATTGCAGGATAGTGGGTAGACCTCAAAGCTGGATCTCGTGAGGTCTACCCACTATTGTTTCTCAATCAGCCAATCAGAGCTCGGCGTTCTGACATCATCGCAACCCCTGTGCAAGCAGGCAGACGAACTTGTGCTCCTGCATTGTTCCCACATTCCTCTCTTGTGGTCAATAACGACGTAACAAAACAATCCGTACTACAAAGCGTCCCCCCCCCCCTCCAAAAAAAAAAATATATATATACATATATTGTTTTTTTTGCCGTGAAAACAAATTATTTTTTACTGAACGCTCATCCTTTAAATGGGTCCCGTTTTCACCGGGTTTCGCTAACTGGCACCATTGAGCTGCATGTACCGAAGAGGACCATCGGCCGCCATTTTCCTGTTGAACATTTCAGAAAATCGGTTACAACTTTTGAACAAAATAACGGTTGGTTTTGAAACTCTGGCATCTGAATCGCACCGCTAGCGCTGCATTTGGGTTGTGGAAAATGAGTGTTCGAAAAAAAAACGTAACTTATCTCCGCGGCAAAAAAAAAAAAAAATTGTGGGGAGGCATTTTGTATTTTTTTGTATTTTCAATGTGTTTATGCCTATGTTTTTGCTTTGTTTCGTCATTGCTTTTATAGTCCCTGACAGCTGAAGAAACGCGGGGCGTGGCATATTATACGTTTACACATCTCGCTTCGTTATTGGTCCTTCGGCGTTCTTATCAACTAATGGCGCAACCTCATTGGCTGCGAAGCGATGACAATACACCGTGGACTCACCATACCCAGCGTTCACTTTAAGCTGTCAGTGATTTAAAGGTCATTTTTCTCAGGGATGCATTTGATGCTTGTCATCGTCTCCGCCTATCGATAAGAAGAAAAAAAATACCGTGCATATACAGGGAGTTTTCGAGAAAATATAACCGCGTTTCTTGGCCAGGACAAATAAACTACGCATCGTAGAAAGCTCAAACTCCGCGAGATTGTAAAGCTAGCGGTAAGGATAGAGCTCGAAAGTTTGAAAGCATGACGTTACCAGGATCAAAAGATAGAGGAAAAAAACTAAATTTCTCTATGAGCCGAAGCCCATTATATAAACTACAAGTCTAATAACGTCAAAACAAGAAATGACATTGTGAACGCTTGTGTGATTTATAAGAGTGAATAACACGTTTCGTCGAGAGAGAGAATATGTTTTTTTTTATTTCTTGCTGACAAGTTTTTTCGTTGAATTTGATTCAACAGGAGCCTGCATTGCCGTGCTTGTTTTGACTACATTAAACTTAGGTAGGCGTCGGCTCAAAAAAACAAATATTTCAATGGTCGCACTTATTTTTTTTTATTCTGGTAACTTTTTGTGCTCAAACTTTCGCGTTTTATCCCAAGCACTATCGTCACATTCTCAGCTTCCTGCGAGGCGTAGTTTACTTATACGAGCCGAAAAACACGTTTTATTTCTCTCGTTTCTTTTTTTTTTTTTGTGGAGGGGGAGGGAAACTTTTTGTACCTACCAATGTCTGAGCGTATCGCCAGCAACTCATTTCCGTCGCTATAAAATAATTATGAGCGTGAGAAAGTTTATACCGCCCCCGGATGGTTGTAATTAGTTCGAGAAATACGGCAGCATGCCTTCGCATGCTGACGCATTTCTCAAAGTAATTATGGTATGTTTCACGGGAACTGCAAGAGCACATTTTGTACCTTCTCAACAAGGCCTAGGCCAGGTTTGAGGCCTTTTTCATTTATTTTAATTTGTACTAAACCAGCTTTATGATATATCTTCAGGCATATACTGTAAGATATGAACGCCACTTTTAATTAGTTGGAAAAAAAAGTGCGAAGCAAAACAAATTTACCAAACACTGTGAAGAGACAGGCGCTGCAATCAAAGGACGTAGTTATGTGAATGGCAAATGTAAACATATATTTAGACAAAAAAAGAAGAAAAAAACAGTCTGCACTTTGACATTGAGCCTGTCATTTTACGCACTTTCGTCCTTGTCAGTGTCTCACCAGAGAATGTGTTCTTATAGTCTAAGGAGAAAGGGGGGTAGAGGGGGGGAGAGGGGAGAATTTATACATATCCTCAGCTTTGTCATTCGACAAGCTCTATTCATAGATTGTAGCGATTAACTGTCCCACCTGTTCTGCGGAGAAGTAGACGCACTATATTCATTAAAGTGCGTAGAAAACTTCCGTGTGACGGAGGTTATGAGTTTCGTTACCCTCAGTTTAACGCAAGTGCGAGTACGCGGCGAAAGAAACGAGCTCTAACTCGTCTAGCCAAGGGAAAGGCGCGTGATGCATAATCATCCGAGCCGTAACTGCATTTGCACAAACGTTTTGCTCGCTCCTTAAGCCGGGATGAAACTGTGTGCGTGTGTGTGTGTGTGTGTGTGTGTGTGTGTGTGTGTGTGTGTGTGTGTGTGTGTGTGTGTGTGTGTGTGTGTGTGTGTGTGTGTGTGTGTGTGTGTGTGTGTGTGTGTGTGTGTGTGTGTGTGTGTGTGTGTGTGTGTGTGTGTGTGTGTGTGTGTGTGTGTGTGTGTGTGTGTGTGTGTGTTATAATCTAGATACCGAAGTCAACCACGCTTGGAGCTTTTCGTATTGTCGAAGGACCTCGCTATCCAGATACACAATCTCTATTACCTATCCCTTGTAAGCTGTTACTTGACACCAACGAGCCCGTTTACCGAACACCGGGGAGGGCGGCGGCTCTGAGATATATAGGTTTGCCGGGTCCCATATAGCCGCGTTGGACGACAAATGGACCAAATGGGCTTTCCCGGGAGGAGCACCTTCATCTTTCTTGCTCGTTCACCGCTTACGTGAGCGTGTACTTTTCTTCTTTCCCCTCTCCCCTTCTTCAGCTTGTTCCTCTTATTCGGTTCATTTTCTGGAACCGTGTCCTTCCTTGCCAAGCTTATTTGGCGTACGGCGAGATTGCCAGACCCGCAGTGACAAATGCGGGCGCTCTGGGTATTCATCACGGGGGATTTAGCGTTCGCCTTTCCCTTCTTCCCTTCTTGCTCAGGGAACCTCGAGAGCGTATACAGAGAACCGAGGGGCGCGTAGTCATGGACACGCGTGTTCCGCGGTTGGCGGAGCGGCTAAACCAATTCCAATCTCACAGAGAGCAAGAAATATGAACCACTGTACTAGTCAGCCTAAGTCACATTGAAGGGAACGTGGCTGGTGGTCGTCATCGTGTCCGCGATAGACTAGCCTGTAAGCCGTCCAGTAAATCACGCGCGTTTTCTTTTCCTATCCGTAAGGGCCATAGTGTCTTGGATAAAAGCGAAGAGACGCCGGCTATTTGTGGCTGTCGTCGCCGTCCCGAAAATCAACGTGTCGGTCGAGATGTCCTCTTCGTTGGGTTTTTGTTTACGACGAGGCCATAAAAGTGTTGGATGGAAGACGAGCTAAAATAAGAGCTTTAACGTAAGATATTGCAGTAATATAAGGATGTTTATTGCTCGATCAAGATGGCGAACGTGATATGAAGTAACCGACACGATGAGAACGGCAGGAGAGTCTTTCAGTTGCCCCGCCTCCAGCCCACACCACCTACGATAATCAAGGCCTGCGAACATCCTCCTCTCCTTCCATGGTACGTCATCACCACCGGATGGCGCGACGAGTTCACCCGAGCCCTATGCCAAGCGTCCTTCGACGCGTTGTTGATTGGATATTCTGTTCCATTAGGGTCATAGCAGAGAGTGAAGAGAGAAAATGCACTCTTCTCACCCCGCACGTCGTCCGCTCCGCTGAGTGGGCTGTAGCCAGCGTCCGGCTGGCGTGCAGACTGTGCTTAAAATCGCGTCATTTTGGAACTTTTAAGCGCAGAGGTGCAGATTTTGGTATGCCAGTTGTCGTGGAATATTATGCTAGATAAAAAGACTCTACATGGTCCAACTGCGCTGTACCCTGCGTGAAAATAAAAAAATACATAGGAAAAACTGTGTCAGATTGGCTGGTCTCTCTGGCGAAAAGTAAATCCGGTTGCTGTACCTTTTTTACAACACAACGTTCGTACTGGTGCAGGCCTTTAGCGACCATGAGAGGAAGTCTGAAATAACAAATAAAAACGTGCTCTCCTGCCGCAATACATGGAGTAGTTGAGGTAGTACTGCCGGCTGACTCATCTGCTATTTAAGCTAACGGAAAAAAAGATATGCTAGTTGATCAAGCGACAGAAGATACAACAGAAAGCAATAGAACGATCTTGGAGTAGACATAACTATTCTCAAGAACGCGAACCACTTCAAAACAGTGGCCACGAGCGAGAGTTCGGTGTTCCGCACAGCCGGCCGATATAGCAGCTCGAAGATGGAGAACGCAACCTCCCGGTTTGTCGTCTGCTAGCGGAGTCGGGCGCGTGCCCTCTCTCTCGTTTCTCTACCCCGCCGCCCGCTGAATTTCCCGGATGTATGGAGAAGGTGCTGCGGTCGAACAAAGGGTGCCGCCCAGAGAGCGCCAAATGAAATGGTCTATACGAGGCCCGGCCGAACGCCGAGGCTGCACTCGCGTCCAGTCCGTGTCTTTGCTCGATCTCGCCAGGGGACGACATACATTCCAGTGCACAGGCTTTCATCGTGCTCCAGGTGGTATTGCTCCTGCGCGCGAGCTTTCCGTCTTTCGGTAACGACTCTGCGTCTCGTGAGACTCAAGCGTGCACGACGTAGTCAAAGCACCGGAGGAATGCAAAGAGCGCGTACTGGAGTCCAAGATATCCGAAGAAAGATTCCCCGTCGTCCTCACCTTGTCACTCACAATATTGTCTCCATTTAATATCAAAGCAGTTTCGTGGACACGAGTGGGCAGAGAGCCACCGGAACTCGTCCGGGCTGCCCGAGCGGGAATTTCTGCCGGAGTCATGCGCGCACTTGTATAGCGCCGGCTCTGCAGCTACGTTGATATGAAACGGAATGCACTCAACCAATCAACCCGCAATATACTTCTACTGAAAAGATCTGGGTAGCACCGTCGAAGGATTTTGTGCAAGCGCGTAGCATAAGAAAAGCCACTCTCGCAAACAAATTCAAAGGAAACGAATTGCACCCGTTATTTATATTGGTGCTTGCAACTTCTGATGCAGTGGATGTGGGGTCTGAGATGACAAAAAGCATAGTGAAAGCTGCTTTGAGCAAGCGCAATGAATCCAATGCTGCGTCTTTTTTCATTCCCAAACAAAAGAACACAAATCTCCCTTGTAGGGAAAGTAAAAAAAAAAAAAGGACTCAATCGCGTGAAGTTTTTGGGTAGGATAAGAATAGGTCACATTTGCGGATGGACATTGATTACTATTCGTCCTCAGCATGCGCTGGGACGAACTGGGAGGACCGTGCGCGTTCAGTGGGTATAGACCTTCCAGCGAAAGTCTCGAACGAAGCGACCTACAGCGCGCGTCCCTGGTTTTGAGAGGGTACGTCAGTGTTGGCCCGACTGCGCTGGGCTATGTGTTTTCTGGTCAGTAGGCTGTGGCAGCCTGCGTAGGCGCAACTTTCGGACGCTGGTGAAGGCTAAATTGCCACGCTTCTATTTTTTTATTTTGTGTTCAGGGCGAAAATAATTTCTCGGGGTTTTTAAGAATGCATTGTACTATTTTTGGGAACAAAAAAATATGAACGCGGTTTTGGTGAGTCCGTGCGCGACAGAACAAATGTAACTGGAATGTTTGTTTCATATTATGTCGATCTTTGTACGGCACTATACACTCAGCCATGTCAATCTACAAAGGTTTTAGCCGTCGAAAATATATGACCACAGCAGAGTATCCGAACGGCGATGGATATTCCTCGCCCACAACATGAAATTCAACAAGACTCATCAGTCGGACAACATATATTGTACGTAGCCCACGGTGCCGTGTTATCCGAACAGGAATTGAGAAAGGTCTCAAATAACACAGCATATCCAATATACAGTGTCGACGATAGTCACTTCACGACGATCGGACGGAATCCGACGTGTTTTGGGGCACATGCAGAAGACAGCTGCTTTTTTGAACAGCTTCAAAGCAAATGAACGAAAGTGTCTATTCCGTCCACACACCCCGGACCCGACCCTATCAGCTATTTTTCGCAAAGACCCGGAACATAGCCGGAAAGACTTTTCAGAGATTATCTCTACGGAAATAATTCTCCAAAAACGTCGAACTGCCCGCGTCGCGGGATGTCTGACGGTCGCTCACTTCGATCGTTTCCTGGGAAGGCCGAGTAGGCTACGAATCTTGATCTTCCGTGGTTCTCACAGTGGAAGATAAACACACAAAGGCTAAGCATCCTAAAGCAGGAAAATAAAGTAAAAACCTCCAAGAAAAAGCCGGCGAACTCCGAATGCACAATGCAGGTGGGGAGTCACGCTGACCGGGCTTCCACGAGCTCAGCCAGGTGGCAGAAATTTCTGGCTGATAGGGGTCGCCTGATTCGCAAAATGGCGGCGGCCAGAGAGCTCTTTTGCAAAAAGTCTATGTGCATTGAGAAACTCTGAGAGAGGAGGAGACGAGAGCGTGCTTTGTGACGTCAGAACGCCGAGTTCTGGTTGGAAGGATTAGTGGGTAGATATAAAAGCTAGCTGCCTGTCTCTACTCACTCGTCAAACTCGCTCGAACGACGAAAGGGGAAATGCTCGACGCCGACGTTTGGAAATCGAACGCGTTTAAAGTGAGAGTAGAGAAAATGGCAGCTTGCTTCTTCTGTTGTCTGGATCTTCTCCAGACGTTGCGTTCGGACATTCGTCATAACACCACCTAGACTGGAAGGCCCCAGCGCTTGCGACTAAGGATGCAAAGATGGCGGAGAGGAAGGCCACGGCCCCAGCGGTCACTGAGGGCGCCGTTCGAGAACATCTCTTTACGGAGTTCTTGAGTTGGATCTATTCGTTAACAATGTATTCTTCGACGTTTGTGAACATGGATACATGAGTGTGCACGAGCAGAGATATGTAGTACAATTTCAGTCGAATCATTCCCGCCGTCTTCCAACTGTTGTGTTTCTGCTTCAGCACCAAGTCGACGTGCCGTGCACGTGGTGTGTCTTTGTGTCAGAAATGTTCTGTACATCGATACACAGGGTGATTTTATTCGCAAGGTTTATAGGTGAGAGGTTCCGATAACTTGAGCTTGATTTCTGGTGTAGATACCAGTAGTTCTTGACAAGCTCCTCTCTGAACTGCTCGGATTCAGCAGAAAACTTATTTCCTGATGTTGCGTTGTTGTCCAGATGTACCTAAAAAGCAGACACCATTGGAAATCACTATGTTTTGAACCAGGAGATAAGTTCAGAGTCTTCGTCGAACTGATTGCTGCTAGGCATAGATAAGTTTATGAGATGCCACTCGCATATTATGAAAGAAAGGGAATACATTTGCCACACCAATGTACATACAACCCAGCTTTCCTGACTACATCACTAGCTAATCAGGAATCTTCATACATTGTTGCAGGAATGGGACGAAGGAAACAACAGATTTATCTCGTTAAAGGGATGGTGAACCGAAATTTGGACTTCTGAGAAACAATGTAGGAAATGTAGGCGGGGCGCTACTATCCCTACAACATTACTCGTAAGGCGATATCTCGAATGGACGAGCCGTATTTTGAGAAAAAGAGGTCGAGATTGAACAAGGCCGACGAGGTGCGTGACGTCAAGATACCTAGTTTCCTCCTCTTTTCGCTTTGCTCCCTCAAGGTGGTGAGGCGGAGAAGACGCAAGGCCGTTCCCTCTCCTTCTCGGAGAAACATGACGTCAACAAACCTGTCAAATGCGCCTCCTTTCTCTTGAAAAATATGGTCACCCGTTTGAGATATCGCTGTATGTGTGATGTTTTGGTGTTTGTAGCATCCCGTTGCACGCTTTTGCCGCGTGTTTTGTGGAATCCAGATTTCGGTTCAGCATGCCTTTAATGTTGCGGTAAAAGTTCAAAACGTTTATGAGGAGGTAGATCCCCGTACGAACAATGTCAGATATGGCCCTGATATATTTTATATACGGCCAGATATGATAATATAAGTAGTCAGATAGGGAATATATCGGAGCAAATACGCCCAGATATCGCCATATAAGTGTGCAAATACTGCCAGATGTGGGCCGTATAAGTGCGTAAATACGGCCCTATTTCGCCATATACGCGTGCAAATATTGCCCCTGATAATGATATATGCGCCCGTTTCGGTCGTGCAAGCAATAAGTCATATGTACTCGCCAAGACAAGTTGATTGATCTATATTGCATGAGTCTCCAGATAGTTGGTTAATTATTGTTAACATCGTTAAAGTGAAGTTATTCTAGGTATTTGGACCAATTAACCAATTGCGCATTTTGAAGATTGAAAGACAAATGAAATTTGCTTGTATGTTTGATGTGTGACATTATGACGAAGTGCATAAGATCGGAAAGCGAGTTAATCAGATAATGGATTGAGATCGCAGCTCTTAGACGCCCGTTTCCGAGTTAAGCGGTGTCCGCGTCGCCATCGAGGTAACTGCCCCGCTAAATTTAGCGAGAAATTGAATTGGTACTTATGTCACTTGACGTCAATTTTCCCGCTAAATCTAGCAGTGAAACTATCTTGTTCGTGTTTCCCGCTAAATTGAGCGGGGAAACACGAACCGTTAGCTTACTGAAGATGCAAGACGCTACTTCGCCGTCCCGAATCCTTTTTCCTTCGAACGCCTGCGAAGCCGTTGCGCTCTACGCAGCATCTTTCAAAAACCGTTCGCGCAGCATCGTAACCATCCGCTTGCGAGCGTGTGCGATTCATCGTGTATTGAAAGTCGGAAAATGTGCTGTCCGTGGTGTCTTTTATGTGCAACTCCTTCGTAAAAAAATTTGAAATTTAAAAAACGCGAACCTAACAGTGTACACATAATTTTAAATTTATTGGTAAAAACTATATATACACATTTATTTATTTATTTATTTATTTGTGGACATCGTGTGCAAAAAAAAAATAGTCGCGCTTATTTCTTCATTTTAAATTATGACGTAAAACATAGTATCGTCAAACTCGCATCGTTTTGGGGCACTTTCGAGCCAGACAGCTCCTTTGGAAGTTCGAAAGTTGGACTTCATAGAGTTGTATGTTCACTCGGTATTGACAGCAGGGTAGACGATATGCATGTTTTAGGCCAATCGTGTCTCCGGTCAGGGTCACGTGACTTCAGTCTAGAAGCTGGTGATGAAGCAGAACACGGCACCTGCCTGGAGCCCAAGGCCGCACATAGCATTCACTGCACAATCAGCCTGAGGTACAAGTGACAAATCCGCATGTTGATGCCCCATAAGATAAGCCTTTTGTTCGTACACTTCCGTTTTGGGCTGTCCTTATCTCCTTTATCTTCCTCCCTAAGCTGAATGCTTGATAGAAGGTGCGTGGATCGGTGTGATCGGATGACCTTGCCAATATCGGAATGCGTTCGGCCGGACCCATGCAGTTTCGTTTTTTTCGCGCCCTGCGTGGCTGCTGCGAATTTCTGCTTCTGGCAAGCGATTTCTTCAAAGAAGCCCAAGAATATTTTGTGATGCGTTTATTGCTCGGTTCTACAAATGACAGCTTGTGCTACATCGTGTTGAATCTTCACGGACACCTTCCTTCTCGTTTTTGTGTTTAAGTGGTGATT
>JAZHYW010034297.1:0-15688 GCA_037355805.1 Ixodes ricinus | reverse complement strand
ATCCAATCAACAACGCGTCGAAGGACGCTTGGCATAGGGCTCGGGTGAACTCGTCGCGCCATCCGGTGGTGATGACGTACCATGGAAGGAGAGGAGGATGTTCGCAGGCCTTGATTATTGTAGGTGGTGTGGGCTGGAGGCGTGGCAACTGAAAGACTCTCCTGCCGGTCTCATCCTGTCAGTTACTTCCTATCACGTTCGCCATCTTGATCGAGCTATAAACGTCCTCACATTACTGCAATATCTTACGTTAAAGCTCTTATTTTAGCTCGTCTTCCACCAAAACTTTTACGGCCTCGTCGTAAACGAAAACCCAACGAAGAGGACATCTCGACCGACACGTTGATTTTCGGGACGGCGACTACAGCCACAAATAGCCGTCGTCTCTTCAATTTATCCAGGACGCTACGGCCCTTGCGGATAGGAAAAGAAAACTCGCGTGATTTACTAGACGGCTTACACGCTAGTCTATCGCGGACACGATGACGACCACCAGCCACGTTCCCTTCAATGTGACTTAGGCTGACTAGTACAGTGGTTCATATTTCTTGCTCTCTGTGAGATTGGAATTGGTTTAGCCGCTCCGCCAACCGCGGAACACGCGTGTCCATGACTACGCGCCCCTCGGTTCTCTGTATACGCTCTCGAGGTTCCCTGAGCAAGAAGGGAAGAAGGGAAAGGCGAACGTTAAATCCTCCGTGATGAATACCCAGAGCGCCCGCATTTGTCACTGCGGGTCTGGCAATCTCGCCGTACGCCAAATAAGCTTGGCAAGGAAGGACACGGTTCCAGAAAATGAACCGAATAAAAGGAACAAGCTGAAGAAGGAGGAGAGGGGAAAGAAGAAAAGTACACGCTCACGTAAGCGGTGAACGAGCAAGAAAGATGAAGGTGCTCCTCCCGGGAAAGCCCATTTGGTCCATTTGTCGTCCAACGCGGCTATATGGGACCCGGCAAACCTATATATCTCAGAGCCGCCGCCCTCCCCGGTGTTCGGTAAACGGGCTCGTTGGTGTCAAGTAACAGCTTACAAGGGATAGGTAATAGAGATTGTGTATCTGGATAGCGAGGTCTTTCGACAATACAAAAAGCTCCAAGCGTGGTTGACTTCGGTATCTAGATTATAACACACACACACACACACACACACACACACACACACACACACACACACACACACACACACACACACACACACACACACACACACACACACACACACACACACACACACACACACACACACACACACACACACACACACACACACACACACACACACACACCACACACCACACACACACACACACACACCACGCACGCACACCACACACACACAGTTTCATCCCGGCTTAAGGAGCGAGCAAAACGTTTGTGCAAATGCAGTTACGGCTCGGATGATTATGCATCACGCGCCTTTCCCTTGGCTAGACGAGTTAGAGCTCGTTTCTTTCGCCGCGTACTCGCACTTGCGTTAAACTGAGGGTAACGAAACTCATAACCTCCGTCACACGGAAGTTTTCTACGCACTTTAATGAATATAGTGCGTCTACTTCTCCGCAGAACAGGTGGGACAGTTAATCGCTACAATCTATGAATAGAGCTTGTCGAATGACAAAGCTGAGGATATGCATAAATTCTCCCCCTCCCCCCCTCTACCCCCCCCCCTTTCTCCTTAGACTATAAGAACACATTCTCTGGTGAGACACTGACAAGGACGAAAGTGCGTAAAATGACAGGCTCAATGTCAAAGTGCAGACTGTTTTTTTTCTTCTTTTTTGTCTAAATATATGTTTACATTTGCCATTCACATAACTACGTCCTTTGATTGCAGCGCCTGTCTCTTCACAGTGTTTGGTAAATTTGTTTTGCTTCGCACTTTTTTTTCCAACTAATTAAAAGTGGCGTTCATATCTTACAGTATATGCCTGAAGATATATCATAAAGCTGGTTTTGTACAAATTAAAATAAATGAAAAAGGCCTCAAACCTGGCCTAGGCCTTGTTGAGAAGGTACAAAATGTGCTCTTGCAGTTCCCGTGAAACATACCATAATTACTTTGAGAAATGCGTCAGCATGCGAAGGCATGCTGCCGTATTTCTCGAAGTAATTACAACCATCCGGGGGCGGTATAAACTTTCTCACGCTCATAATTATTTTATAGCGACGGAAATGAGTTGCTGGCGATACGCTCAGACATTGGTAGGTACAAAAAGTTTCCCCCCCCCCCACAAAAAAAAAAAAAGAAACGAGAGAAATAAAACGTGTTTTTCGGCTCGTATAAGTAAACTACGCCTCGCAGGAAGCTGAGAATGTGACGATAGTGCTTGGGATAAAACGCGAAAGTTTGAGCACAAAAAGTTACCAGAATAAAAAAAAATAAGTGCGACCATTGAAATATTGTTTTTTTGAGCCGACGCCCACCTAAGCTTAATGTAGTCAAAACAAGCACGGCAATGCAGGCTCCTGTTGCATCAAATTCAACGAAAAAAACTTGTCAGCAAGAAATAAAAAAAAAACATATTCTCTCTCTCGACGAAACGTGTTATTCACTCTTATAAATCACACAAGCGTTCACAATATCATTTCTTGTTTTGACGTTATTAGACTTATTAGTTTATATAATGGGCTTCGGCTCATAGAGAAATTTAGTTTTTTTCCTCTATCTTTTGATCCTGGTAACGTCATGCTTTCAAACTTTCGAGCTCTATCCTTACCGCTAGCTTTACAATCTCGCGGAGTTTGAGCTTTCTACGATGCGTAGTTTATTTGTCCTGGCCAAGAAACGCGGTTCTATTTTCTCGAAAACTCCCTGTATATGCACGGTATTTATTTTTCTTCTTATCGATAGGCGTAGACGATGACAAGCATCAAATGCATCCCTGAGAAAAATGACCTTTAAATCACTGACAGCTTAAAGTGAACGCTGGGTATGGTGAGTCCACGGTGTATTGTCATCGCTTCGCAGCCAATGAGGTTGCGCCATTAGTTGATAAGAACGCCGAAGGACCAATAACGAAGCGAGATGTGTAAACGTATAATATGCCACGCCCCGCGTTTCTTCAGCTGTCAGGGACTATAAAAGCAATGACGAAACAAAGCAAAAACATAGGCATAAACACATTGAAAATAAAAAAAATACAAAATGCTTCCCCACAATTTTTTTTTTTTTTTTTTGCCGCGGAGATAAGTTACGTTTTTTTCCGAACACTCATTTTCCACAACCCAAATGCAGCGCTAGCGGTGCGAATCAGATGCCAGAGTTTCAAAACTAACCGTTATTTTGTTCAAAAGTTGTAACCGATTTTCTGAAATGTTCAACAGGAAAATGGCGGCCGATGGTCCTCTTCGGTACATGCAGCTCAATGGTGCCAGTTAGCGAAACCCGGTGAAAACGGGACCCATTTAAAGGATGAGCGTTCAGTAAAAAATAATTTGTTTTCACGCAAAAAAAACATATATATATATATATATTTTTTTTTTTTGGGGGGGGGGGACGCTTTGTAGTACGGATTGTTTTGTGACGTCGTTATTGACCACAAGAGAGGAATGTGGGAACAATGACGGAGCACAAGTTCGTCTGCCTCTTGCACAGGGGTTGCGATGATGTCAGAACGCCGAGCTCTGATTGGCTGATTGAGAAACAATAGTGGGTAGACCTCACGAGATCCAGCTTTGAGGTCTACCCACTATCCTGCAATCAAAGCCAATCCAGAGCCCGGTGTCATTTTGACGTCAACAACTTCTCCGCAAAAGAGACAGACTTGCTCTCCGCATACATTTTTATCGCTTATGCAACGACATAAAAGAAGAGAATGGAGTCGTTGTAACCATATTCGAGTTTGCTTCTTTTTTCTTTTTTTTCTTTCTCAAAAGCATAGTACTCAGGTTTATTGATCGATGAAACTATCCCGCCCACCGGGCCTCAGCTCAATCAAATTGTCAAGCGTTACGTTTGAGGCAAGTCGCATATATGTGGTTCTTCTATCTATTGCTTCTTTTTATACGAGACATTTCCTTCGCATTGGAATGTGTTGCCCGTTTGCCCAACATTCTTTGCGCATTGTTTCGAGTAAACAAACAAATACAAAAAAAATGACGACCCAAACACGTTCAATTCGAGAATCGTGTCACATTTTATAACAAAATCAGAAAAAACTGCTGCAAAGTGGACATCCAGGGTGCGGTGGAATATAAGGACAAAAATTTTAAATCCTTTGCTACTTTTTTTTTGTTTATGCGCGTTGGGTTTGGTTCTAATAAAATTGTGGAAAAGATGAAGAATTCGAATGAAAAAATGTTTTGGATTAATTATCCCACTTTTATTTTTCACTCTCAAGGTGTTTGGGCTCGCCCCGCCTCCGTTTTCTTTCATTAAGCACGATATTGAAAAAGTAATCTCATTACAAAAAAACTGTAATTTAAAATAATAGCATGAATATATACCAAGCAAATTTGAAACCGTTAGCATATATAGAATACATTTATTCTGGTAAACGCGATATAGTTTCAAATTAGCTTACATCGTTTGAAAGGCAAACATATTGATATCTTCAAACAGGCAGTAGCTAGACGGTTTTGCTAAAGGTTAAGCACTAACAGATTAAATATCCAAATATATAAGCGAAAACATTGACTGATATCAAATTTAGGGATCTCACGTTGGCAGACAAGAATAATGACTTTTAGAAAACAGTGCGTGAAGGTGACGGCACACAGAAAAAAAAAGGATATGATATTCTTACAGCCCTTGTCACATATAATACACCTCAAAATTTCAGTTCGACGGACAGCGCACTGACGTCCAACCGACGGTACCGACTTTCACGAGCGGCTTGATAGCCGAGTTGTACAACTTATTAAAATAGCTAATGTACGTGTGATTGACTGCAAAAAAAGATAATCGGGGTTTTCTTGGCCCCACTGTAAAACCTACAGTGCTTATTTTTTTTTGTAGTCTTTGATACGTACTTTAGCTGTTTAATATGTTATATCCACCGTCATTAATCCTCTCGTAAAAGTTGGGGTCGTCATTTTGACATCAGTGCGCTCTACGTCGAACTGAAATTTTGGGGTGTCACATATGTGACAAGGGGTGTAAATGCTACACCCTATTTTCTTAAACTGGGTAACCGACACTCAGATTATTTATGTATTTTTTTAATCTGGTCGCTTCACGTTATTACCTATGTCGCACGAGAGGCTGGCGAAAGGAGTACCTTCTACCTACGCAGGTCTTTTGCGAGATTATTATTGTCAGTTTCAGGTTCTAGACAGGGGATGGTCACTAATTTCGGCCCTGATATAGCGCGCTGTGAAATGGCCCATATATCAGTGATTGTACGGAACGTCTAACGCGCTGTGCGGTAAGTTTGGTACGGTTTTCGTCATTTTTTATTTTTATATTCTAAAGCATCTTTATTTTTACTTGAGTATATTTCGGAAGTTACAAAAGTTAGAATTGATGTGAGAGCATAAGGAAGCCAGGTTTCTTGTATTGAAGTTAAGACAGTATTAGTGAGTACACTATCAGCACGAAGGTATAGTGCCCCTTTATACTATAATCGGTGGAGAGAAGACTATATTATAATTTATAAAACTTTATTGGTTTCCTGTTAGTGAGCCTGAACAAGGCTGCGGGTCATTCTTTTTGGTTCACTACGTCAACTCTTCAAGCGAAAAGGAGCTTTCAACTAAAAGCATTGCCCTTAAAAATAATCGAATTCCCGTGTTTTCCGAGTTAACGAAGTTTGCGACAGTATCGAACGTCGTATTAACGAAGTACTTTACTTTCGACAGGCTCGGAAAAAACTGTCAAAACAAATGGTCAATAAATCTTCTATTCCCAGACCATTCACGGTTCACCCAAAAACTAAGCAAAATAGGGTGTTGATATTGTAACAAATCTCTATAAAAACAAAACGGAAAAAAAAATTAGTCGTGCGTAATTCACGTTTTAGGCAGCTCGTTCGGGCGCTGATATTCATACAGTACCACATTTTAAATACCAACGACTAATAACGGTAAAGTACCCTAGTTTTTCAAACCCGTCCATTACTGCTTGTTGTTTGCCAAATATTTAGGTCCCCTGCAATTCCTGTGTCTCCATTGCTAGCTACAACGGAGGAAAACAAGAGCTCAGAATTTAGCTTCCGCACACACTGGCTACCCTTTCCACTTATTTCTTTACACATTTAAGGAGGCAAAGCCTTCTAGAGAGGTAGTAGCATCATTGACATTGACACGATCCCTGTGCAAAGCTTACTCCATGCTTGACTTTATCAACAAACGGCGCGCGCTAGCCCACATAAAAAACAATACAAAAAACCTGTATTTATGCAGTTTATTTTTTCGAACATTATACCATTTACATTTTTGTAATTTTCAATTTCGATTACATCGTTGTAGTCACTGAGTTGGCAGCGGTAAAACTAAATGTGAAACGGAGTATGGACGCTTGGGATGGCAGAAATGATCACAATTTGGAAGACTGTGGTCGGTTTCATTTTTACCTTGGCAACAACCCCGACACTTGCTCTCAGACATTACCTTGCGCTTTATTTATTCTTCAACATGTTGTTTCCTTTGAAAACTGCCATTATTTTCGGGCGACTAGATTTGAACAGAGGTAAGGAGTTAGCTGATTTCGACAGCAACTATCCAGTCATATAAGGCAGTAGTATAATCTTACCACAATTATGTGTGAAATCAAAATTTCACATTGGTTCTCTGCGTAATCAGTCGAACAAAAGCCCCCCCCCCCCCTCCCCCTAAACAAAGAAGTTACTTTTAAAGCTCCGGTGTGAAATGTTTATTTAGGTTTCAGCAGTCTAAGAATCGTTAAATTCGGCGAACCCAAACGGCTCTAGTCTTTACTGACGAATGTCTAAAATAATACCTCGTGTTGGTAACCGTAGCTTTGTTATGAAACATGCTTTTTGTCGAGTATTGATTTCAATGAAATCAATACTCGACCAAATCGTTAAATTCAACAAAATCGAAATCAGTACTCGACAAAATTGTTAAATTCGACCGAATCGAAATCAATACTCGAGAAAACCGTTAAATTCAGTAACCCCAGACGACCCTTTCAACTGACGAATGTCTAAACAAATATCTGGCGTTAGAAACCGTAGCTTTGTTAAGAAAGGCCTTTTGTCGAGTATTGATTCCAACAAAAACTGAAGACGCGAAAGAGTACAAACACACAGCCTTCTATTCCTCCGTCTCAATCTTCAAACTAACATAAATTGCTATCTTACCGTCCATGAACCGGAGCAATAGACTTTTCTTGCTGCGGTTGCGTGCTTACATAATTGTTTTTGCTTTTTGTCCCTGGGAAGTCGCAAAAATATAGTTACACGTTCTTCATAAGCGAACTGTAGATTTGAGCTGGCCGTCAATCATTTCAGATCAGTGTTTGGGCAAACATAGTAAAAAAATGTATGTTTGTCTACTAACGACAATTGAAAAAGAAGTCAGCATATTCCGAAATTCGCCAGGCATTGGCGGCACGTTTTTTTTGTTGTGCAAATTTTGCCATGAAAGATATCTGTGAGGAATCAGCGAGAAATTTGACATGTAAAACAGGTGAAATTTCAAGCAGCTAAAAAAAAACATATACAAGGAAGCTGTGTCGCATTTGGTCGAGTGTGGCGTAGATATTAAGGTCATACAGGCTTCGGTTTTACTGAAGACCATACGTATTTCGACAGTAGGACTGATTATCCTTCTTGGTGTCCAGTGAAATATTACGGAGGCAAACTAAAATAAGTTCGCGTTATACTTTCTGCAACTATGGAAGCAGCTGAGACCGACACCAGTGTGAAGAGAGGTGAAGAAAGTTTATTAGGTGTGGAAGCTACGATATACACGTTATGACAATGTCAATAGGGCGAAAAAGTTCGTCTGTTCCTTGGGCACCTCGTGCGTGTATTGGTCCGTCAAATGCGCCCACGTGGTTTTGTTTACTCCCGACATCAACCAACGACAACACGAGCTTGGCTGCCCCGTCATCGCGCATTTACTGCTTGTTCGCTGTTTTGTCTTTTGATTGGCGTTTGCTCCGTTCCAGCGTTCCCATCCTCATGTGCCAGTGACACATTTTGGCTACACTTGCTCGCCGTATAGGATCAAGCGAACTTAGATTATATAGAAAAAATGTGGAAAATCTGCAAATAAACAAGTTGTGCACGAGCTCCCAAATAAAAGACTACGAACTACGATGTTACATGGTAGCAACGCGTTGCCCACTGCAGCACTGTTATGACCATCTGCCCGTTTTTCTATCCCCTCGGGTTCAATCTCCTCACAGTGAACACCGACAAAACGACTCCTACAATGGCACCCCATTTCCATAGAGTAAAGCAAACAATTACAAGTAGAAATCAACATATAAAGAACCTTCTTCGAGGCAATCGAGTCGTTCATAACGCTTGCGCACCAGGCTTAAACAAAAACTAAATAGCACCTCCAAAGCAGCGCCATTAGGCAAGAAGAACACCCTCGGGGCACGATTAAAGATCTCCAGCTCCGAGTGCTCCGTTGAAGTCCGTGCGTCCCAACCCTTCTTCCGCGGGTCCAAAAGTCCAAGCAAACTGCCCACGGCACGCTCCCCCGCCGCAACGCTAGTCCCATCCTTTTGAGAGGCTTCCAAGTTCCTCCCCAATCCCCAGTGCCGTGGCTTCGGTGTTGATGTTTGCTGGTTTTCGTGAAAGCCTTTCGGTATTTCCCCGGCCGTGCCCTGTCCATTTGGGGATACTTCGTTTCGTCTGCTTGCTTCACGGCTAGGGCGGCAGCTGTCACGTTGAAAGATGAACTCTGATCTGTCCGAGGGTCTGGTAAGTACTCCGGGGACTCTGTAGTCCCGAATTCCAAGGTGGCGGTCTCGGAAGGGGATGTCGGTTTTTTTGTCTGTCGAGAAAGCGGCTCCTGGTTTTTGTTCTTTCTCTTTTTTTATCTTGCTCGACGCGAGCTTCAGCATAAGAAGATTAAGGCATCGGGGACGGTTCTCTGGAAGCGAGACGGGGACTCTCGTTACGGTCATTGATGCGTTAGGAATGGACGGCTGTTGCTACCGCCCCGATTGTTTCGGTATCACGACGCAGCGTCGTTAGCCAACAAGCTGCTTTTTTCTCCCCATGATCCCAGCGACCGAGCCTCATGTTCGCTGTAAATCCATAGAAACCTTTCGGAGTCGGCGCCGCTTGTGAAGTGATAAATTGTACTGAAAATGCTTGCAAGACAGCATAAATGAAACACAAAACCGCGATAGACAGGTCAACGTCGATAGACCCTACGGTTGTCCAGACTTCAAACGGGAGTGTCAACGAGTGTGGTTATGAAGTATCCTTTGTTGTCGCCCAATCTGCCACGGCAGTCCGACCGTGTTGGTATGGACTGTAGCGCAGCGTCACTGGCATTCCAGCATTGACAGTAGGTCTGCGGGATAATTGCATTCCGGTGTGTACAAAGCACTGTGGCATTCCTTCGGGAGTGTCGAATCAGAGCGGCTATACTATCTGTTCTGTATGTGTTTAGTTAGTACTGGTACTACGACTTACCGAAAACTTTTCGAGACAGTTTGTCGGGGCGTTTGTGTATTTGTGTGTTTGTGTGTCAGCGTGTGTATATGTGCGCGTGCGTGGAGGTGTATGTGCATGCATGTGTGTGTGCAAGCGTGCGCGCGTGCGTGCGTGGGCGCGCTTGCTTGTGTGTATGTGTGTGCGTGGAGGCGTGTGTGCGTGTGCCTGCGTGTGCGCGTGTATGTGTATATGTGCGTGCGTGCGTGCGTACATATCTGTGTGTGAGTGTGTGTGTGTGCGCGCGCGCGTATACCGGTAAGCTGCGCGTAATGTACAACATGTTTACATGCTTAGGCTACGAGATCACGGAATCCAGCTCGGTGGATTTGTTGGCGTGCTGTAACACACTTTGAACCCGCCTTTGGTCACATATGAAGCTTTGGGTTTTTCCGTGCGCGCTTAAATCCGGCCCCATTTAGCGAGGCTGGAGCCCACTTAATTTATCAGGTAAGTGTACCGTTTAAAGATGAAAAAGCAAAACACGCAGATAAGTTGGTAAATGACTTTCATATTCAGCCTGTGACGTTCGCGCCCGGGAAAAGGGGTTGTAGCGGGGGAGACCAAGAACTTATTTTAAGTTGAAAAAAAACCTCTTGAGCCTATGTAAATATTTCAAAGCTGCCCCCTTTTAACCATTCACAAGGCACTTTTCAGCTTCTGGTCATCAAGATTCAACCACCAAATAGTAAAAATAACAAAATAAATGTTCACTAAAGCTACAAGTCAGTGGCGCTTGGTGGGTTACGAAACTAAAGTTGGACAAAGGACATAACTAGCAGATATGTGATCAATTTGAGAAAGTCGAAATATTGAATACGACTGTATTCAATCCCTAAGATCGCAAAGAGCCGGAATGGTCACACAGCAACAAGGTTCTTTGATCCAGTATGATATTTATCACTATGTGAAGCCCTGGCAACAAAAAAGGAGACTAAAATGCTAACGGAATACCTGACATTGAAAACATTTGGAGGCTTCGGTCATGTGACGCACCTTCTTTGGCGCTGAGGAAAACTCGAGAAAAGGGACGCGCCACAGCGGTAAAAACAATAGGCGCGAGCAGTTTAATATTTTTTTTGTAATTTGAAGTTATTATTTGTTAAATACGACAAAACACGGAACAAACTGTGAATTACGCGAAGATTAAATTATTAGTGCGGCTCGATAATTTATAATATTTATCACACAAGGCTTTTATGTCTGACAAGCAGAAGTCGGTAACTCGCAATTTTCTATGATTTCACCAGTTTCAGATACAACTGAAAAAGGCTTTGCCATGTGTTTCTAGCCAATTTCAAAGACCGACGAGCAGCCAGAAAGGAGGAAACTCTTTCTCAATTCTTCCTTTCCATGCGAAAAAGGGTGAGATTCTCCTCCTTTCTACGGGAATTAGCTCAAAGACCCGTATTACGTAATTATGGCAAGGACTCAATCTAAAAGTTGGTATCGTGCGGATGTCGTTTTTAATGGCGCCTCAAATCTTCAAGCTGTGCGCCACTTCCGCGCCCCAGTCCCGTGCCCCCACCCCGTGCTCTGAAAGCCCGAGCGACAGGCCACGCTATGGGCTGGACACCAGCCGATACATAGCACTTCCCCTCACTTAGCTGAACTTCCAAGTCTTACTGGCGGTCTTCGCGCATGGGTGGTGGTACGCCTGGCCAGTGGCGTACGAGCAGGCTTTGGGCGTGTACTGCATCTCGTCAGACTCAATGACCAAGCCCACGCTGGAGCGGGAGCAATGTTGGTTTTCGGCTGTGACGTGGAACTTCTAGCCCGTATGTGATCTACGTGTCGACGTGTCTACTCCTGATCGGTATTGGTCATCTACAACCAAAACTCAGGCGAAGTGATGGTACCTGCAGCCCACTGCTTGTGTGCGCTTGGGAACTTACAAATCCACACGGCTTGTCCCACCGAAAAATTACGTGGGTCTGTCGAGCTTGTTAGAGGTGAGTACCTGGGTCCACGGAGAAGTCTTTCGAGCGGATACGGCAACTCCCGACCAAGTAGCATCCGCGCTGGTGTCTTGCCCGTCACTGTGTATTCCGTAGTGTGCAGCTTGTAGAGAAACTGAGCCAGCGCACACCTCATTCCGTCTTTTCCTCTTGGAATGGAGAGCGCGCTTGTGTTATACGGTCTTCTCCATTATACTGTTTTTTCCGCCCCTCTCCAACGCCGTTTTTAACTGCTGTACCATTCGCTCTGCTTGGCCGTTTCGTTGCAGGGTGGTAAGGCGCACTGCTTATCGCCGTGATGCCGTTGGAGAGATAAGAAGTCTTAATGCCATGAGATACAAACGGAACTGCGTTGTCTGACATTCCATTGCGTGGTATGCCAAATGTCGCAAACACGCTGAGCAGTTCGGAAACAACCGTAGATGACGTCATGTTCCGAGCTGCGCGAACCACTAACCACTTAGAGTACGCATCTATAATAATAAGATAGACTTGTCCATCGATCGGTACTGTAAATCTCCAAATGGAGGGTGTCCCTCGGTTCTGCAGGCCTTTCCCAGGTCGGACTTACGACCTTAGGTAGCGCTTTCTGGTAGAGTTGGCACATGCCACATTGTGCTACGCACCGCTCGATCTCTGTCGATTCCGGGTCACCACAAGTAGCTCCGAGCATGGGCCTTCATGACTACCTTGCCACGGTGTCCTGCAAGAAGAAGTCTCATTGCTTTGGACCTCATAGACGTGGGAATTATCAAGCGCGTACCCCAGATAAGAAAATTGCGATGAATCGATAATTTAGTTGCCTTGAGTTTGTATCCGTGGAACTGAAATCCCTCCAGCTTCTTTAACTCTTCTTGTCTGTCTCCTCGAAAAACTTCAGACAGCGTGGAGTCCTCTGCCGTTTCGTCTGCCAGCTGTTCTGCAGTCATGGGAGGCTTCGTCAGACCTTCGAACATCAGGACCTTCCTGGGAGGACATTCTTCTTCTTGCATTTCTGGCAACGGTAGTCGACTTAGCGGGTCAGCGTTTTGGCTTTGTTTTCCTACTCTGTAGATCAGGTTGCAGCCGTAGGCCGCCAGCTTAACACACCAGCGTGTCATGCGCGGTGAGAGCGCAGTAGACACTGGAGATTTTCGGCCCATTATTCCCAGCTGTGGTTGGTGGTCTGTCGTTGTCGTCACGTGACGTCCCGCGACAAGCGGTGGAAACGGTATATGGCAAAAACAATAGCCAGTCCCTCACGATCCAGTTCAGAGCCATTCTTTCCAGCCTTGCCGAGCGTTCTTGACGTCAACATGATCGGAGCTTCGTTTCCGTCTGAATCTAGTTGTGCTAATACCGCTCCGACGCCATATGCGGATGCGTCGCACGACAGGATCAAGCTTTTTTCTGGTCGTAATACGCAAGAACCGTGCGCTGCGCGATAGCATGTTTTACGTGCCGAAGGGCACACTGATGCTTTTCTGCCAACTCAAAGGGACGTCTTTTTCAAGCAGTGCGTACAGATCTTTTAGCAACTGTTGTCCTGTTTGAAAAAAGCGGTCGTAAAACGCTAGAAGTCTCAGAAACAACTACAGCGTTGTTCGACGTGTGGGTTCTGGCATTTCCTTGATAGCTTTCAATTGTTCATTAGTCGGGTGTTTCCCAGCAGCCTCTATGTTGTGTCTACGGTATTGAACTTGCTCCACTGCAAAACGGCACTTGCATCGTCTGAGTCGAAGTCCATCTTCCGCAAGTCGTGTCGGTACTGTCTCCAGAAGAGTCAAGTGCTCTGTTACGGTTGCCTCGCTGATAATGACGTTATCAAGATACACCTGATCCCCGGTTTTCTGCTAGTACTATTTCTATGAGCCGCTGGGATATCGCTAGAACAGGTGTGATTCCAAAAGACATAGTCTTTACCTTGCAAAGACCTTTTATAATGTTGATTGTCAACACGTTTGCTATCTCCGTTATCAGCTGTAGTTGCTGATACGCTTGAGTAATGTCGAGGATAGAGAACACCGTTCCATCTTGCAGATTTGTTATGATATCTGGAATTGCCAGCATAGCCCAGAAAAATACAGGCAATCGTGCATCAAGTTCACACCAATATCTGGGTGCTTAGTTGGTGATCGAGCACACCAGCCTGAGTGACCAGAAATGCTGGTGTACCCGCATCATGATGGATACCAAGAGAGTCTGGTGTCACACCACAGGTCGCGTGCCCCAGGCAGCTTGGTGTGCACACATGCAGTTTGATGACACCAGAGTTGTGTTTCGTACTTTATCCGCGAGCGTGTTTTCTATTATGTGCGCCCGTCCCCGGGGTGCCTTGTTCTCCCGCTGCTGGTCGCCGGGCCGCGGCGTCTGTGCTCAAGAACTGTCCCCTCGTCCCGACACTTTCCCGGGTGGCCTTGACGCTGGGGCGCGCCGGCTCGCCTCGAGTTCTTCCTTCCGCCGGATTACGGTTGAAAATAAAGATGTCTTCTTGTTAGTCAGCCGAAAAGATGTGTTGGTGCCTTTCCGACTGACGCTTGGTTTGAGCAAACAACAGAAAGCTATAATTATTACGTTTTAAAAACGGGAATTAACGGCCAGATCATGCCTCCACGAAGAGCGTCGACCGCCTGAAGGATACCGCGAGCCGCCAAAAGATCATCAACGAGATTGGTCCCGGCATGGATCCAACCGACATCGGTTAGCTCGAAGAAAATGTTCTTCTACTTAAGAAAGCTGAAAGAGCTGGACGAAAGACCATCTATCGAATGATGCCTTAGAAGAGGACATTTCGCGCGGAGGGGTACGTAACGGATCGCGAACTAAGACACGTAACCGCAAGCTGAAAGTCCAATAATGCAGAACGACAGGCGTCGTTCTTCGACGCAGGGCAGTGCCGAACAAACCCCAGTTGATCGCGAACTCCTACACATAGCTTCGAAGTTCCGTTGTGCTTTTTATTTTTTTAATAAAGTTATGACAGTGCGTTTCAACTCATTGCCGCAGTAAGCAACACCCAGTCAAATGCTCTGTATCACACTACAACAACCGCCCACCGACACCAGATCGTGAAATACATCAGAACAAGATTTCGTGTCACCCACATTCGTTTCTCCACAAGAAATTCCTAAATCCATCTGTGAAAAGTCTGGTGTAACATCACACCAGCCTCGGCCTGGTGTATTTTTCACTAGGGAGGGCATACTGGCGCCTTCGCCTCTTTCTTTACCATGCTCCGGTAATCTCCACACAACCGAATAGTTCCGTCTTCTTTACGTACCTACAACTACGGGTGTGGACCACGGCGATGCTGCCTCGGTTCTAAGGTTGCCCAGCGACTCTCAAGGCTTCTGAGTTAGGGTTCCAGCGCAGGTGCGTATTTGCAAACGGCACGGAGTCGTTGCCCCGAGAAGACGCGGGTAAGCGCCCTTTCTTTAGTTCCAGGCTCACTGGCGGACCCTTGTGTCCCCTGGCGTCCAAACACCTCCTCGACCGTGTCTTTCAAAACGTTTGCAACGCTGTCACTGCGGCCGAGATGGTGGATCCTACTAACCAGCGTGCCTTCAGCTCTTCAAGCCATTTTCTGCCTGAGGAGGCTGCAGCCTGTTCCTACAGTCACGACCAAAGGCGGAATGGAGTCTTTAGATTTGTGTATGAAGTGCATACCCTTTGTTCCAAGCCCTTGCAAGCCTTCTCTTTACCATGCGCGCAGGGTGAAGTTTCCTGGTTCAGAGTTTGGGGGTCCTCCGAGTCACAAGCGACGATGCATGAGCTTCGCTGATGGTTAGACAAGCACGCTCCGAAGTCGACTTCGAGAAATCTAGATTTTGTCTGTTTTTTTGTATCTTTAGTCTTTAGGGTGTACCGCAAACTTTCAAAGTGAACTGGATGCTCGTACCACGTTCAGCTCGAAGGAGGACCCAAGACGTTTCCGACCAGATCCTCGTTTTGAATCGGGCTGCTCATACACTTCCGATCCATGCTGTGTTGCCCGGGAGTGTTTGCTGTTCCAGTGATTTCTTGAAACAAGGCCTTTTGCAATGTGGCCCATGCTTGTGGCAGAAGTTGCAAAGCGCATTTCGTGACAGGCGAAGAAGAAATAGCCGAGGTCGTGACGGCATTTCGTGACGACCGAAGCAAGCCGAAAAAAAAATCAGACGTCCCGTCTGA
>JAZHYW010034296.1:0-18862 GCA_037355805.1 Ixodes ricinus | reverse complement strand
GCCGCGTGTTGGCGTCTATAGGCGGAACATGCCTGCGAATGGCCCCGAGTTGAGAAAGCCGTAGAATCTTGCTTCCAGCAGCGTTTGTGGCCTTTCGTCACGATGAGAATGCGCGTGTGCATCTAAACTTTCTTTGGTGCGCCGATCGTATCGAAAGCCAGCCGTGACAGCGGGCAGCCGAAGCAAACCACAGGCACGAAGCACACGTAGCCTGAGCCTGACGTATCCAATCAGCTAAGAGCAGATGCACATCGCCGAGCGAACGGTTGGCCAGCGTAGCGCGCTGTTGTCGACCCCCGTGAAGATGTGCCCATTTCGACACGGCGGTTTTGGCGCGGTAAGAGTGCTCCACGGATCCGGCGCTGCCACTAATATGCAAGCGGTGGATGACCAACTTGAGCCGGATCTGCGAGCGGAAGATGCATGAGAAGTCCAAAAAAGCGGGCGCTTTTTGGAGCACTCTGGGTATTGCGAGTGGAATTCACCATAAGAGAAAGGAAAAGTATACTTAATAAAAGCTTCTCGATTCATATGCTCGTGTATTGCGATCTTGGAAGTGGGTATATGTTGGTGCTTGGGCAGGGATAGAGGTTTACGCAGCGGATGTATTTGAAAGAGGCACTTATGCTGCAGCATGTATGAAAATTGCTGTGAAATCTTGAACACGTTCAAAGCACATAACGCAAGCGTTTTTGTATTCCAGTTTGACACCTGTTCCATTTCTTGGTATCTTGTTAAAACCTGATAGGCATATCGAAACAGCCGTGTTATTCACTATTCTTTTCTTTGACTTTTTTAGATGGACGGTTCCTACCTGGAGGAAGGAACCTCTTCCACGATGCTGATGCCCAATGGCATCGCTTACACTATCGAACAGCGGAGAATTACAAGTGGTTCGTGCATTTTTGCAGTTGGCGCTGTTGAAGGCTAGGTTTCCCGAGGATGTCGTGTTCGCCTCCTCGCCTGGCCCGATGACAGAAAGGAGACTCTGGACAACTACCGCCATTCATCAAGCGACAGCGTAACCAGTCGACCAGCTTCATGCCTGTTGTCTGTCTGACGCCGTCGCTCATAAATGGCGGCAACTATTCGGGCCTTTCACGTTGGCTTGTCGACTTGCAGCCGCTCATCGATTCATTCCCACCATAGTAGAGCTTTGCGGGTCTTCCTCTTCACCAGAGCGGAAGGCTGAAAGTTCTCCGATAAATAATCCTCGAATGTGACCTTGACGCGCCACCCAAAAATGTCAGCGTACCTAGCTTCATTGAGGGCACTAGGAGATCGAGTAAAACCAATTAAGGCTGGTTCACATATTTGCAACTGCTTACGAGGCGTGAGGAAATACAGCCTCGGAAAATGTCTAACAACCAGATAACACACTGGCGAAGTAATCGATAACTTGCGGAACACATGGAATAGACTACTTCCATAAAGCCCTGCATGCAACACGGCGCGCGCTGCACTCTAGGAACTGGTTCGCAGGGAGGAGAGTGCCATGGTTTCGGTTCTCGATTGACACGTCGACAAGAGATTATACAAAAGCTAGGGATATAAACGGCCGTTATTTTATGTTTTCTGGTACCGAGAGCGTCATTTGCTGGTGTCTAAACTAACCTAAATGGCCAGACCTCGTAGCTTTAGCACAATTCCGAGACATATATATTTGTACTCGGAGCCTTCCTGTTGGCGTTTCAGGTATATGGACTAGCCAGTGCTGGAATCTCGACGCTGCGAAGCTCAGGGATCTTGCTTCATTGTGTGCGAGTCAGTAGCTGTAACACAATATGTATGCATACATCGAGCTCGCGCCTTTACATTAGTTTGGTTGATCAGGAAATTTGTTTGTTTAGTGCGTCTATAGACGAAATGTAACTTTTTGCAATTACTGTTTTCTTAATACGCCTGAGTACGCGAGGTAAAACTCAGGCGCCATTGAAAAGCTCCATTTGAACACACTTCTCGTACGCTTATCTGTACTGCACCGCAGCATTGCATCGATCGAAGAGTCCCCACTGCGCATTTCACTATATTCAACATCGCGTACATGCGAAAGTTATCCTGCAATCATATAGGCACATTCCGCTATAGCAAACCGTTTGAAGAAAGCAAAAGTCGAGCACTTCTGTGAAGAATGTCGCACCATTCGATGGAAGTGCGCCGGACGGCATGAACCCGGTGCGCCAAACGAACGAAATTATTCAAAGCGCATCTGACGGTTGCTAATGACCATAATATTTGTTATATGTTTGCTTTCTTCCTCACTGAGTATGCCGAGATAATTTCAGACACACCGTTCAGGCACAGATCTTGAGCGTCAGTAAAGCTCGTCCAAAGACTTGGCGAGGAGTAGGGGACGCTTGTTGGACCTCCGTCGTAGCTAGCCGATTTCAGCGCTGTTTACTCACGAAAACTTAACTCATATCAGCATGAAATTTGAGTGTGAGATATGTGATGACACGAGGAAGACATCATAGTAACTTTTGTGCAATAGTGAGGTCGAATTTATCGCGTTTTCTTGCAAGTTAGTCGCCAACGCTGGCTCAACCTTGATTACTCCTGTGAGAATGCGGCCTTTTCGCCCAATGATCAAGAAGCGGACTTCTGGCCAACAAAATATACGTGTCAAGGTGACCAAAATTTCAGTTGTAGTTCACTGGTACTGAGACGGGATTACTGACACGAGCTCGAAGATGCACTCATGGGGTGAGTGACTAAGCCACGTCTTACCGCATTTGCATACGCACATATATCCGGTGTTTTGGGAACCAAGGAAAATGCCCGGTCTTTGTTTTTGTATTGCTCGAGAAGGAGTGTATCGTACATTCGTGAAAAGTCAGATAGTCGAAAACGCCAAGCAGCGCGTTCGGTCGCGGCGTGATAGCATGAGATGAAGCTGCTCAGTCGAAACCGAAACTGGGTAGCCATCTAGTTCCCAGAGTGCACTGCGTGGTGTTTCGCCGCGATGGGGCGCGTCGGTTTTGAGGAAAGTCTATTCGCATCGTTTACATTTTGTTTTGCGTACATTGTTTTATTTTCTGGCGAGAAACGTCGGACTAAGTTACAAATGACCGTTTCTACACATACCACGTACGTTTGATCTCGTCATCGTACTGCCAAACATCCGGCCTAAAATAATTCGCTTTCAGGGTCACCCCATAGATGGCGACGGCGGGTCGGTGTGTTCTTTCTCGTCGATAGATATCAGAAAAACTCGGTCGCGAGCAATCGCAAGTGTGCGAACGGGTCCTTGAATGGACATTGGGAGCTGAACGAACGACAAGCCCCTCTCCCCCCAAAAAAACAAAAAAAACAAACAGGCTTAATCAGGCAACGTGACCAATCCACGCTTTTGGCGGGTTCACTTATGTGCTCGCGTGCCGGCGCCACGCCTTCCGATGTGCTTGATTGGTTCATCCGGTTGCAGCAGACACTCAACAACAAAGAGCGCCGTGACTATTCAATTATGGTGCTGCTCTGGTGGCCCTATCGGATCGTAGCATTGGCTGAGCTCCGGACTTGAAATGGTGTAAAAACGAAACCGAAAACTTTCCAGACATTATGGTGCTGGCCCTTGATACGAGTCTTATATTTCACTAGTAAAGCAGGACAGATGATTGCAACACCTGGTATTATGCTATGCGTTCAGGGTCACTGAGGCGTGTACCACGAGATGTGAAGAACCCGTCGGCAAACGTGCTGCGCAACTGGGCCCGGAGGGACAGTACCTCAATGAAGTGTTGGTGAAGTTCGTTCATATTGCCTCTGTTGCAATTTTGTTAACACTGCTATCTTACGGCCAGACGTGATACCAAGGCACGACGAGTGAAAGTTAATGACACGTGCGAAAAGAGACGAGTGATCATTTAGGGGATAATTAAGACTCGTTGCACATTTGGCTTTGACTGCACAGGTGTGTTTCGATCTCTTGTAACCGCTAGTCTCCTTTGTCGTCAGCGGTTACGAACTGTGTGTAACAGGACTGAAGGTTTCCTCGGTATTTACGAGATCGAATATACACACTATTTGCGAGAAATTTTCGCTACAACATTGTACGAAACATTTCAACTTTCAAGCATACGGTAAAAGTATTATACGTAAAAAAATAATAATATATACATATTACAAATGTTCCAGGTGTTCCGATTGATGGTAACACGACATTTTAGCTAGACTTGACACACTCAAACGCCAATGATGTAACCAGCTTTTGCACATTGTAATAAGCATCGGTACGCCTTTCCAGGTAGTGATGTGACCAGTGTAGTTCAGAGTGAAATAATGTTTAAAACGATGTAGAAAATAGGCAGGCAATCTCTGGTCGGTTGTGCGATTTGTTTTAATGAAGTTACTACATATTTACCTTGTGGTTGCTCATGATGACCGATTTTTGCTTTAGGAAGGTATGATTGGGCCTAAACTGCGCATAATGCCAGCGCATGAACAAGAACGCTCGTTGGAAGGGCATGCGGCCCATATGGATCTACGAAATTCCAGATGGACGTTTTGGTCTTCACGATGATGCTGGTAAGCGAGAAAAAAGTAATTAGCCTATTGAATTTTAGAAGCTTAATAATATCCACGTAGCACAGTTCTTTAGGGCAAAATTTGGATTTTGTCTGGACATCTGGGGCCTTAAAATGCATACACAAAAATATTATAGTAGAGCCAAACATCACCTTCTTTGCCAGAGTGTGAGTTTCCTTGCCTTAATTTGCCGAAACAAGTGCCAATGTTAGGCTTCACTGCTGGTACTGTCGCTGTCATTTGACATTTCTGGGCATCAATCGCCGAACAAGTGCCATAGTTTAGCTTAACAGCTGATTCTCCTTTTCATCTTTAGCTCACCTCTTGCACTTTGGCAATTATTTGACGAGAGAGAGAAAAGCCAGAAAAACGCCAAAGAAAGGTACTCCGGCTTCGGAGGAAAACCGCATTAGGCCCAAGATAGATCCCTAGAATTGCCAAGATTTTGCCAAATTGGGCATTTTTCCGGTGTTCTAATTGAGATAGATAAAGACCTATGTATACTAATTTTAACTACAAGAAACTAACCCGAAACGTAGTATTGGACGCCAACGAGATTCATTCGTTTCACTCTACTTTACCAAGGATTATGCCTGCGTGGAAGTTTGTATACTTATTACCTTACATTTGTGTCTTTATATGTGTTAAAAAGAGATAAACCAGTCTTATTAAGTGCAGATATGTCGAGAATCATGAAAAAATTTAGAGCAGAGGAGTAGCCAGGAAGAGGGGAAGGGGTTTGTGGGGCTTCCAGCCCTCCCCCTTCTCCCAATCCAGCCGACCCTGTAATATACACATGCATTTTGTCTCTCCTCCTCCTCTCCGCATTCCAAATCATGGACATTCTAACCAGCTCAGCCACCCCCTCCCCTCCCCCACTCCCCAGAAAAAAATTCCTGGCTACGCCACTGGCTCAGAGTGATCACGCTTATAATCTAAGGACTTCCTCGGAAAATGATGAAAAATACTAAGTTAATGAAAAATGATAAGAAACCAAATAGTTTCTAATGTTGATATTTAGTTTACAGTGCACCCTCAGAGAATTATTTCAACTTGACCGAACGCGCTGTAAATGTAAATGGTAGGTGACTCTTGTACTATCATTTTTATTAGGATATTTTATTACTTAATAAATTGTTTTATTTCGGAACGCAGATGGTCGTTACAATGTTTTTGGTTGAGTTTAATATTGTGACGACACGCTTATTTTCAGATATCTACAATGCGAAAATAATATATCCTGAGCTCTTTGTCCTGGTTGATACCGCGTTCTTTCAGCAGTTCGGGAGAGAAGAAACGAAACTAATCAAATACGTTTGCAGAACTGTCAATGCGGTAAGTAGGGCCGAATTGTCTAGATGCTCAACATGACACTGAAACAACAATTTGCTTCTTCCAAAAGTAACGAATAAACAAAGCAAACAACAACATGAAATCAGTTCATTTAAGGTTTCGACATTGGAAATAGTGAATAAAGATAAAAGATATAAGTAATACGAATGTTCCTGTAGACCAACAAGATCCAAAGTGCCGGAGTGTGTTGGAATATAGGTCAATTTCCTTTAACAACCACCCCACCTATTTTTAAGAAACAAAATCGCCGTCCAGTTAATCCAATGCACAGTTAGAGCTGTGATTCCTTACCGGAGATAAATGCACTACGGACACAACGCGCCGAGTCGCCGACCCTTCATAACACACGCAAACCTGAGCTCAACAAGCGGAACGAGTTCTTTGAGACCACGATTGCTTGTAGTCTGAACGAAACCGCTACACTTCTTTTGCTTACGTTTACGTTTGTTACTGAAAGATCGGCGCGTTGAGTCAGTTCGTAGTAGTGAACACAGCATAATGCATTCGTACGTGTCTTGCGCCTTTCGCCGAAAAACCCTCGCCAAGGGACTTCTCGAAGGCTGACGCATTCATATATTTTATACACACAAAATTCCTCTAACGGATGCAACGTGAGACACCGTTGGCGTCATGCAACGTAGCCTTAAATGCTGCGATCTAGCAGGGCGCTGTGCGAGACACGTAAGTGCAGCATCCCTCAACGCATGCGGTGTATTAAGCGGCGTTTTGTAGTAGCTGACGTGGCCTTTTGGTAGTGAGGTTTTTTCATAATAAGCCCTCCAAGATTGAGTCTCGAAAAAAAAAACACACAAAAAAACGGGAGATTTTTAGGGATTTTATTTTTCAAGGATGTGGTGATATCGACGACGGCCGCCTTTCATCCACAGCAACTGCAACAACTATGTCGTTTCGAGTGTACAAAGAAAGCCCATAACAGCTGTTGATGTTAAAAAGCGGTTACCTTAGGGGTTTCTACGATGAACATTTGAGAAATAGGTTCTAGAAGTGTGGTGTTTTAATCGATGCATTTTCTTTACCGCAGATGAATTTAAGGTACCTCAGCGTTTCTAACCCTCAGGTAGAATTTGAGGCTTCTGGGCATTGAGATCCTAACGGTAGAAGTTTTACTTTGTTTCAGTGAATATAAACACACGTTATTTTACTCGAAAATCGAAACAAACTGGTTGAGCCTTTCCATGTCTGCATTTAAATGTAAGCACACTACGATATTTACAATGTTCACTAATGTGAAATTTTAGCAAAATCTGAATGACATTAGGGTGGCATAAAGAAGGCCATGTAGAGTATGCTTATAGATAGTATATTGTCATCATTCAAGCAAAACATGGCTTGGATCGAGGTTCCTAGAAGCAATTTTAAAGGAAGTTTGGCAAAACCTGTATAAAAATTGGTTATTTGTTATTTGCGATCAAACCTGTATTCAATTAAAGAAATAATATTTTTCAAATTTTTTTCACAGATTACATGCAATCAGAGGTTGCTCCTCACTTCATTTTTAAATTAATTTCATTGAATTTCTTGGCTTATGCCGCCGTTTACTTTATCCACTGTTTCAGGCGGAGAAAGAACGCTTTTACAAAGAGTTCAAGGTCAACCCCACTACATTTATGGGCCTCAGTCCTTGGCAACGTTAAGAGAGTACGTCAAGAGCAATGCAGCTGCCTACAAATCCTACGACTTGGTGTATTTAATTACCGGGTAAGGAGCTCAAATGTAAGATCTCGTGGGCAACTTAGTTGATTAATGGTGCTTACAATACGAAACGCGTAGTTCTAGGATTGATATATCGTTTTGCTTGTATAAACCTTTTCTCATGGTCACTTCAGTGAATCGGCGCCTGACTTTTATGTGCAATTATAACCTAATAAAATCATTATTATTAATATTACTATTATAGTCCACTAGCTTAAGAAAAATTGGGCGTGGCGAGTTCTAATCATTTAATTATCGCTAAGCAAATTCAATTTTTGTCATTGTTTCTGCATGTGTATTACATTGTCTATTGTTTTTTGTACCCACTCCTATCATAGTCCCCGCTGGGGGACTGATAGTATTATGAAATAAATAAATAAATTATATGTCGGCATCAGGCCCCCCCCCCAAAAAAAAAAAAGATTGAAAAAGGGTTAACGAAAATGCGTGATCGTAAAAGTACACGCCCTGCGTACCGCTTAAGTTTGTGAGTGATTATAGCGGATGCTGTCTTAAATATATGAAATTTTACTTTTTTAATTTAAACTGCCGAAGGAGATAGAAAAATGGGACAGTTATTCCCTGACGAGATATCTCTCGCTCAGCAAAAGAAATGTTCTTGCGTAAACTAACTTTCACGTGGATCGAAGAATCGGACAAATGAAATAGGGAAGAGAAACAATGGGCAGATCTGCAACGACATAAATAAATAAATGTAACTGTTCACGCAGATGAAATAGTATACTGGAAAACACACGAACTACAAAATGAAAAAAAAAGAAAAGAAACAGAAGTGGGCATGCTTACACTTCCGTTCAAGAGATAAGTGAGGCTCCTAAAAGAACGTGATAACTGCCTTGATTATTTCTAGTAGAACTCGCTGAACGAGCATTGCAAAAATCCGGTTCATGCAAAGTTACGGAGGTACGCTAAAAAAATACGTAGGGAATAAAAAGGCATATTTTTACAAGCTTTCTAGTTTGGTAAGGGAATTTAGAGATATGTGTGGGGGGGGGGTATGTTCATCGAAGATTTTCTTTTAACACGATGTTAAAATATAACAAAAAGTATTAGGATTCACAGTGGCGTAGCCAGAAACTATTTCCGGGGTGTTTCAAGGTGCTGTGCAATGCTGTGCAATGTGTTGCATAGCACACAATTTATTGTGTGCTGTAAGCATACACAAAATATATATATATGTATATATATATATATATATATATAAAGTGAAATTTCGGGGAGTGTTCTGACACCTGAACACCCTCCTGGCTACGCCTTGATAGAAATGAGAGACACTGAGAACGATAGGTGTTCCTGACAGGTTTCATAATTTATTGCTGTGTGACAGTATAACACACGAATATACTAGTTGTGTTTCTGTAGTGTTCTTTCTCCTGTTACAATATCTTAATCACCTATTACTACGTAATGTTTCAATTCAGTATTACTCGGAACGGCGTTCCCGGAAAGCGTTTCTTTTAGAAGAGACGGAAAAGCGCCGCCGTTCCATCTTGCATTGGTTGAGCGAAAACGAGAACTCGTTCCTTGTTCGAAGGAATGGCATAAGGAACGGCGTTGCCTATTTTGCTAATTGAACTTCGATATTCCTCGAACTTGGTAGGCGTTGCGGCCTTTTATCATCGACTATTTCAACCTTCTTCTTCAAGGATTGAAAAAATGTCTCAAAGGCAATAAAAAAAAAAACTGTAACAAATCGTGAAGGCTGTTACTCGACACGTTGTTGGATGTGCATATGTTCACTTGCTAGCTTTAGTTTATCTAAGGATCACGCATCGCAATATCGAAATGAAATGACAAGTTCCGAACTTTCAAAAGTAACAGGAACACGTTCCTTTCGAACCAGTTACAAAACTCGTAGCGGGAAATCGTTCCAAGATAAGGAACGATCGAAGACAGAGTTTTTCGTTCGTTTTGGAGGAACGTGTACTGTTGCACCTGATTCAGATCCACAGAAACACATACAACTAACACACTTTTGAATTTACTTGATATACTATGCCTCCGAGTGGATGGCGACGAGAGACATAACAGGTCAGTGACTGAAATTTTGCGTGGGGCAACACGTTTAGATGTCATCTCGTGCAAACTTTGGTTATAAGTGTATTTGGGTGTGAATTATTCGCTTCACTATCTTTATTAGCTTTTTGCGTCGCACTCTAATATCTAATTAACTTGAAAATTGTTCATTTGTAGGTTGGACATGGTAATAAACAAAGGATACATTGATTCTGGGAATATGGGTAAGAGGCTAGCAATATATTTAGTATGACTAATAATAGTCGGAGGAATTTCATTAATTCCGGAATCGTGAACTTGAACTCAGAATTGTACTTTTTTATTTATAGGATATGCCTACATTGCGGGAGCATGCAGTGAACTGAAGGTCGGCCTTGGAGAAGACACAGCGAACACATTCCGAGGCGTTCATATAATGACGCATGAAGTCGCGCACATGTAAGCTTTTTTCACTTGCTACCGTTCTGAAGTACATGATTATTTTTTTTTGCCAATGTCCTTAGCTTGAAAATTACGGCCTCTCTTCTTTGATACCTCATAAACTATCAAGGTGGCAAAGCGCAAGAATGCTAAAACATCTGCCGAGGTTTAAACTTGCCTCAATAAATATGGGTTGTGGAATATTTTCAAGCGTTTGTGAGATCATGGAACGTATTAATTATTGTAATTTGGCATTAACTGCTGACACGAGGACATTGATTTTGAGGGCAATGTTTAGACACAAGATTATAAATTGTAAAATTCTATTTAATTGCCGAATGCGTTTCGAAGTAGGTCGTTAGGAAAAATGTCCTATAATAATTACAAAAATTCAATAGAGCCATCACAATATACGTAAGCTTCTTACTGTGACGCTTCCTAACTCAGAATGTATTGGCCACAGGCTACCTTAGGCATTTGGATGAATATTTTTTTTAGTTTACTCGCTTCTGGCATAGGGTGAAAGTACAGGGCATGGACATTCACTAAGAGGATAAATGTGACCAAATGCTAAAAAAATAACACCTAACTTCTAAAAATGGTTTTAGTAATTCAGGAACACTTTTCGTGATACTCTATCTAGCATGGGCTGCCCACACGATGGCGACTATGACCCAAGTCGCCTTAGGGGTCAAGGATCGTCTTCGTGCCCGTTTTCCGAAGGCTACATTATGAGCTATTACGTCATCAACCTCAACTACTACAAGTTCTCATGGTGCTGCAATAACCATTTCTTCCATGTCTTGGTAAGCATTTGATAGAGCACTCCATTTGATATGTTTGTATCAGCAGGTCAATAAGGTACAATTTGTTCCTCGTTGCTTGTTGAAAACGGCCACGTCGGCACAGCGTTGACTTTGACAGCCCAAACGGGAGCTGATGTCGACTTGAGCTTTATCTACTTGGCAAATAATCTTAAGTTTACTACTAAACGCAGTTCATACAGCTTCAGTATCAACGAAGAGAGGGTGCGAGCCTTATTTACCACCTAAAGTTGTATATCTATTCCAGTTACGATTGAAATGAAAAAACACAGTTAAAGTGCAGGCGAGGCTGGTTGTAGAGTTGTTACATGATAATTGAAACCTGAGACCGTGGTTTGATAAACGGAAACTCCCTTTTTCTTACTCCTTCACGAGTTTCTGTTTCTCAAACCACAGTCTAGGTTTCAATCTGACGATATAGCTAAGTTACTAACAAACGAAGTGGTGCAGGGCGTGGCTACCTAATACATAAATTGTCGCTCTGAGCCAATGAGGTCACTCCTTGTGTTTTATTAAACTCCTTAATGACTGTAGTGTTCCGATTAGAAGCGAGGCTGAATCAGCGCAGATACAATGATCCTAAATAACTTACGCCACTATATGTCAGGTATACCTAGGTGCACTTGTAGTTTTATTTGAAGAGGGAAGCTAGCTATTAGTGTAAGCAAGCTAAACGGCACTTAATTAATATTAGCTGAATTTTACGGAATTGCTTCAAGTACAATTCACGCACTAAGGACTTTCGAAAATATTAATATTTTTACAAATTGATTAGTAGTCACAGCTCAGGCGCACTGCCATTGGTCTTAAACATTTCCCTCCTTTATTGGGGCTACTATGTGCTGAGAAGTTGCACAGTAAATGTAGGAGCATACAGCGTAGCTTCATTTCAATGGGTTGTATAACTAAACGACTGCACAAAACTCTATGTGCCTCCACCCCCCGCGTCCCGCCTTCCTCCCAGAGCTCGCTAATCCGAGACACAATTGTAATGCAATCTCGGGCCATGCATGTCCTAATGAAATTTAGGCACTGGATAAATGCGTTTTTGCTCCAAGTTTCAAATACCGGCCGTTTCGCATTCCCTGTTTTACCGGTGCTAAACTGATTAATTCTTTTGAATAACGATTTTTTGCACTTGATCATTTTGAGAAATATCGCTTTCCACTTCATTTCATGTGTCCAGAAAATCTTACTTTGTTTCTTGAAAGGTCACCAATTAGGACGGTGTCTTCATGAAAAAAAATGCAGATCGACCATGAAGAAAACGAGCTCCAAACTTCCGGAGCGAAGGGCACACGAAGTCTGGTCAATGTAGAAGGGCTTATCCCCGATTGACGACAACCTATTACATGGGAGGTAATGAAGTCTACTTGTCCAGAAAATCCGTAGCTGTGCAGTAATCCCTGTCTCGTTCTGCAGACCATGCCTATAGTCAACTGCGAAATGTTTTGTTATAATCCGAGAAGCGCCTCCTACAACGAGGGACATTATAAGCTGAAATTGACTGATGGGACTAAGTGTGGAAATCACTTAACTTTAGGGTGTGTATTCATTGACTTCGCGGTGAGCGTTAACCAGTTGTCCTAATTAAGTTTTATAGCTATACCAACAAGGTGAGAAGGGCTTTAGAGCGATTAACTGGCGGCTGAACGTGACCCCCAGTTGGCCGCCGCCATGTTGCACATTTTTGACCACTTGACACGTGACGTGACCTTGTATTGTTCCGTTTAGATTTTAACGAAATATTACCCACAAATAATTGCTTATTAATCTTTACAAAAGTTACCGACGAGATAAGTTATGTTTTCGTTTGTTTTCAAGTCCAAAACGTGCTTTTATGACCAAATACTTTGGGCAGCTTCGCGATGCACTCCACTGGATGCCGTCAGCCGCGGTGTTGTATATTTAAGGTTTTTATCGGAGCCTGAGACACTTATACTCTGGGGCTAGCGGTATTGAAAAAAATAGTTTTATCATGTTTTTACAGCGATCGCAATACAAATCTCGGCTCAGGTTTGCGTAAAAGTCTCAGCATTTGGTAGGGTCACGAGTCTAGTGGTCAAAATTGCGCAACACGGCGTCAGCCAAGCGGGGGTAACTTTTGCCTGGAGAACGGGATACCGCTGGATTCCCTCTAAGCCCCTCTAGGTATTTGGGCTATGCTAACAAACGTATTTTAAGTTTCGGATTGATCGTATACATTTGGCAAACCTAGATTAGTGTTAAATCTTATGAAGTTGTTCATGCAGGATAAAGAAAACAAATAATCGAATTGTTTTATTTTGAGACTGTGATAAGATCTTTGCAGCATATATAGCCCCATTGAAATCAAATTTGTCGTCTCGATTTTAGGAATTGCATGAACAATGTGCAAATTACTTTCAATGTTTTCCTCAAGGAATTTTGCATGAACTTAGTATATAATAAGGTGAAACGTTAGATTATGATTTCGTTTGATTTGTACAGCATATATATAAACTATCGTAAATCGTGCAAATGTCGCCAAGGGACCATGCCATTGCCATAACGAGGCACAATAAATTATGTCAGAATCGACCTAATTGACATACACTACGGAAACCATACAAAACAGTATTGACCTAATCACTTCCCTAAAATCCCGAGTAAAAAGACAACTCTTCGGCTCCTTCAATTAAATTTGTTTTGGGTAAATGTGTATTGCTGAGAGAGATGCTTCTGCCTTTGCAGTTGTGCTTTTTTATACTCTTAGTTCTGGGCCGAAATATATGCTCACAAAACATTTGTCGGAAAAATCACTTAGTAGTAAATTTGTATTGCTTTCAGGTTTGCATAAATGGCGAATGCAGATCTAGGCGGCGTAGTTACAGAACGTAAACATGCGTGCCTAAACGATATTCTCTTGGTGGTTTTGCCTCGCATCAGTATGAACCTAAAGACCCGTCGGCGTTACTATCCATCCCATTTGTAACTCTGAACCTGAATATGTTCAGGGGACAAACACTTGATTAAAATAAAGATTGAGGGTCTGTCTTGAGAAATTGTAATATCTACCAATGAACGTTGCCTTCAAAACTTGAAAAAAGCTATTTCTTTTTGTACCCATACAAATCAATAATATTCTTTTTCTTGTAACTAACAGTGTTCATTAATAAACATTTTGAGTGATACTTTTTTGAAGACCCATTTCACGCCTGCAGCAAAAGTTGACTCAAATGTACAATTTACGGTCTGATCTACGCGTATTGCCTATAGACGTTTTCTGTTTCCTGTCGTTTTCAGTCACGCGGGTTCCGTATCTGGTATGCGGGACGAAAAAATAATAAAACATTTTAACCTGGAATGTGCGAGAAAATATAGGTGAGGCAAAACAAAAATGTGGGACAATCACGCATTTTTCGTAAACACCTTCCAGCGGCGTGGAAAGATCACAACGATGTTTTACCGCATACCAGAAGTGACGACATTCAAGATGGCTGCGCCCTTGTGGAAAAGGTGTATAGACGTTTTACAGAGAATGGCTCCCAACTGGTGCCCCATTCGGGTGCGCGTGAACATAGCTTTGGCATGCTTGCAATTGCACGTACTTGACCGCACGCACAGTCACGGCGGCCGCGAGGTGCCCTTCTTGCAATCGTCTATAAATACACGATAAGGTAATATCAGCGAAAAGTTACAGCCCGTTTAATTAAACAAATATTTTAATACACAGTGGAGTCAAACGTCGCTTGAGCTTATACCTATGGGCTCTCTCACAACACAATTTGTAACTAATGTTCCGTTGTAAATTTGCAGCTACTAAATATGACAGCGTTTTTTTAACTAAGGGGATATAACACGCTTATTATTAAATGGTACTGGTTACAAATTATTTTCCCTTCAGGACCTTGTGCATCTGAGCTTCACGTCGACACCATTGAGGAAACCTTTAGAAAGAAGAGTCAAGAGAACATGAATCCTTTTTTTGACACACAAAGAAAAGCAGCAAAATAGAGTGATGAAAAGAAAGCGCACGGATCTACCTATCTCGCTAGAAGGACAATCAGTTCTTAAAGAGGCACTCAAGCAGTTTTTGGAGAAGCTACTTTTTGGTGCGATGGCGTTAAGGAAGTGTCAGTGAATGAGTATCTTCAGTTTTAGAAGGCAGAACCGCCTATTAATCACGCAGGAATAAAATACGTGCGGACTCTTTTCTGTACTTGCGAGGACCAATGAAATTATCGTATGTTTGAAAATTTTGGCGGCCTTTGTAAAGTTTCGCTAAAGAAACAATTTTCAGTTCATTTAAATATGTTGTGCATGATAATTTCACAAGACGTAAAATATTTCTAGTTTAGAATACGCGATACTGCAATTATCGTTTCACAAACAAGGGACTACGTTTTCTCCTTGCCTTCCTCCGCGGGGGGTGAATTTCCCGCTCCCCCGGGATGCGCGGAAGCGCACGTATCTGCGCGCGTTGCAGGCCGGTCGTGTCGGTCGCGGGCCGGCCAGGCCGGCTCCTGCTAACCGCAAACATGGCGTCGGTGGTGGTCGTCGACGTGGACGGCGTGGTGAAAGCTCATCGTTCCGCGTAAAAGCGCTATCCTTGACTGTGAATTTTCGTCGTGTGTCGCTATGATAACCCAGCACGTACTAGAAGGGAAGATCCACCTACTCGTGCGGCGATGTCGTGGCGGCACTCTCAAGACAGCAGAAACGCCCGTGCCGTCGTGTTTGTTTACTTCGACTACAGTGGTGCTTTCTAAGCATTTGTGTCCTCGAACATCGCCCGGATTTCTTATTTGGCGCATTTCATGCGTGTGCTCAAGTTCAAGGTATTACTGGCGCGTACCGTATAAAGGATGCGAATTTTCACGCGTTTTCATCACCGGAGAGAAGTGATTAGTGTTAGCAATCCTGAACGCTCGCAACGTCTATCTGATCACGAAATCATATTTCTACGTTGCTATATCGCTGCTAAGATTACATTGTCTTTTATAATCGTAGAAAAGGCGTGTGGCGATATTTGTACTATTGCAATGTCGTGTATTAGAGTCGTGATCGTCCAAGACGGCGTACTGCATCTTTTTATTTTCTTTTTTTCATCCACTGTACCCTGCAAGCCTATCAAGAAAAAATAATAATAAAGCTTTAGGCTATAGACAACTGTCTGTCTATATTCGGTTACGGCATTGAGTAGCAGTGCGTCCCCTTTTTAGAGGGGCCGCTGAAACAGCTGACGGCCGCGTATAGAAGCGGTCGCCGTGCTGACGACCCGCTGCGCTTGTTGTAGTGGTTGCAGGTGTGTGTACGCGCGGCGCAGAGCGGTCGTTCCGGTCGCTCCGGTTGCAACAAACGCAGTCGTAGGTACGCGCTCGTTGCACATGTCTGAACCAGCCTTTCCCCCGTCCTCCCGAGGCGAAAGTCAACGTGGCGACATCGTTTGACATCACGTACCAGAGGTAACGCTGCGATGTCAAACGTTGGTTTGGTTACGACTTGCCCCAACCGCAAATCGAAGAATGCCCGAAAAGGTCTGCGTTTCGCCGTCCTCGGAACCCGAACATGACTCCGAAGCGCTGCTATCGTCCACATCGCACGTCGAAGTGGCGTCATAGGAAATCATCCCCAGGTCGGCTGTCCGCCGAAGAATTTCAACCTCTAACGGCGTCAGGTCCTCGAGCGTAGAGAACTCCGCCATGATCGAAGCTCGAATGACAAAGAGGTTCGGCCGATGCGGCTACCTCGGGATCACTGCGCGACGGAACGTCGTCCAACGCCATTGGCCCGAGATCCTTTTGATAAGCGTGCGAGGACCAATGAGAGTGGTTTCGTTTTCGGGTGGATCCGAGGTTTGGCGGCCTTCAATTACATTTTTATTAAAGAAATAATCACCGTATGACTACACTTTTTGGTTTTTAGGGATACTTAGGGGGTCTAAATTCAGCTGTCATCATCAAAACACGAACTCAAAAACCACTTTGAGTGCCCCTTTAAGCACCCCCAACGTCCCTTAAACACACCTTACAAATTGATAAAAACATAAAATGTGGTGGTGAAACAGAAACATCTCGAGACACCAATGGCTTTTCCACACTCAACGTCAAATTGAGAGTATTGACAATACCAGCTTTCTTTTTTTATCCCGGAGAGCTCAACGAGTAGGGATGAAAAAACCTCGCGTTACTGATCAGAGTCTGGACTGAGAAATTCTAACATGAGCATCGCTATAGTATGATGAAAAAGTGCAGTAAAAAGTGGGACCTTAAAAGTAGAAGACTTCAAATCGGGCCGTCAACAGGATGTCCCTGGCCGGCTATCAACGATGATCAACGTTGAGCCACCGTCATTGGAATCGTCTGTGCATACGTTAAAACGAAATACTAAGAAAAAATACGGCAAGACCTACTCGTGGATTTTGGGGAATGCGTTAGCATCACTTTTGGAAACGCCACACATGTCCCCTTTGAAAATGCTAACGCTGACCTTTTCACTTTTCTATATTGGCTTTCTCTTTGCTTCTTTATTTTTTGCTATCTCTTTTTGCCTCGTTATGGTCAGTGTTAGCGTTTCCCCAAAGGGGCGTGTGTGACGTTCCACAAGGGTCATGCTAACGGATTCCCCAATGATCCGCCAATGGATCTTCCTGTAATTGTTTTCACCCTTTTTGTACTCCGCCCGTCAGGGTGCGTCGACGCCTTTAGATACGGTCATTCATATCACTCCTAGAAGAACCACACCCATACCACTCGTGGAAGGACCGCATCTATTTCACTCGTGGAGTGAACCGCATCCATCGTTTTAAGTGCGCATACACATGAGAGCCCACGCACCGCTACAACAGAAACGCAGAGCGAAGCAACCGGCGACTGTGGTGCGGCAGCTGACAATCCCCGGTATTCTACGGCGGCGCGGCTCCAGCGCCTCCTAGATAACAAAGCTGTAGTGCTGAATTAGATGGCGTCATCAGAAGGCCAAAGATTGGCACAGGTTGTACACGACGGTTGCGTCAACGTTCTGCTCAAGCTTGACTCGGAAACCGAACGCTGACGCAGCACTCGTTTCAATCTGTGTCCAGCGTTGGCCTTCTCTGATGACGCCATCTCATTCAGTACTACGGCCTTGTTATCTTGGAAGTGTTGCGTGGCGCTTCCTCCTCTCTGGCTCGCGCCAGCTGGGCGCATGACTTTGCCGAAGACGAAGGGCTCGTTTTGACGGAAAACCGGCGGTGTCTGTCAGTTTGTCGTCGCCGGGGAGAAACTGAGAAGTTGACGCGTGCTCACGTCAGCGCTGGGAGCGTCGCACGCGACAACTGACAAACGAAAGACGCCGCCGGGTTTTATCAAAAAGAGCGTTTTGACAAAAAGACCGAAGGACGTACGTGGCTACATTCGTAAAATTGTTCCACAAAAAAAAAGGTGCAAGAGGGTGGTATGTCTATCGCTGAAATAAACCAAGAAAGCTCGGCGAATATATGATACGGAAAAAAGCTTAAACCTCAAGCAAAACTAATTTTCCGATGTAAAACTTGACGTGAGCACATGAAACGTATTGTTTACTGTAACGTCGCAGGCATTACTTTTAAACCCCGGTATATTTTCTGCTTCATCAATGGTTGAATTTTTTCATTAATAGCGGAGGTTGATTTTACAGGCGCTCTGCGGAAATGAGACGAAGATATATTTTCTAAGGTAGCCTGGAAGACGTGTTTGCGGCACGCTCCGCAAACATTGCCGAAATAGAAGACACGAGTGCAACATTTTCTATCAACCAGCAAGAAATTCGAGCGCGGGACGCTGATTGAACACAAGCTCTTCGCCAGCGTTCCGCTGGGACTCGTGCTAGCTCTCACTGATTGGAAAGCAGTACAAGCCGAGCACTGACGTAGCGCTCGTCTCTAAGCTCTGCCAATAGGGTGGGCCATTGTAGTGTTGACTCTGCCCGCGCTGGGTCCTCGACAAGCGTCCCAATAGTGACCGATCTTCTTCCATGCAGAGTTGTCGTATGGCGGAGTCAATAACCGCGTT
>JAZHYW010034294.1:0-25439 GCA_037355805.1 Ixodes ricinus | reverse complement strand
AGAAATGTTCGCTTCTATAACCAGATGCTTTGGCTTGAAAATAGCAAACATGACGTAGGTGTAACGGCCCACAACAACAGAGACTAGGGAAAGGAACGAAGAACACAGGACATATTTTTACAGCTTTCTGTGTTGTTCGCTCCCCGCCTTAGTATTCCTTGTTTTGCGCTGTTGCATTTACATTACGTTTGACATTCATCTACTAGCACAGCTCTTAATTTTATTACTTTATACCACTTAGCAGTTATTTACTGGAAGAGGGCTATAGTTATGTTCCTTCCTTCAGTGTAGGCAAAGCCTCTTCTGCATATCTTAGGTTGCAACAAACAATAGCGTCGAGATGGTGCAAATGGCTCTTCCAGCGCCCAGTGGAAACTTTCTTATGGGTATTTACCAACGCTGCCGAACAAAGTAGTGATCTTTATTTTTAATATATATAATGCGATTATCCCCGAGTAGTGGGGGGGGGGGGGGGGAGGGATATTGCCACGAGCGTCGCCGAGGGATCGCGTGCTTGGCAAATTGGTTACCGTGCATGGCAATGGCGCCGAGGCTCCAGGGTCGATTCCATAGATCGGACTCATCTTGTATTCATTCTTTCAACTTGACGTTCTGGTTAGTTCGAGAACCTTGCCACCTAATCGAGTTAAGAATGTTCTACACGCCGAACGTCCTACGCCAAATGTTCCGGAAACCCACGCTGGTACAAAAGATGCTCCGCATAGCGGAGTCGGTCTCGTTCTCGCACTCGATCGTGCTACTCCCGCGACCTTCGACGCCTTCGACGCTACCTCTTTGCAGTTTTGTTTTCGGCAAAAGTTCGCCAAGTTAAACGTTCAGTTTCTGTTCATTCGTCGCCTCATCATCAGTCATTCGTGACAATATGTATGGTTGGGTACCAAACTACATAATGCAAAAAGATATAGTGAACAAATGTTGGAGCTAGAAACGTGTGCAACATTTTTACAAATTAGAAGCACTAAGACGTTTTGACTTTTTGTTGTGAATATCCCGTGGTTGGATATCTGGAGCTACATTAAAACATTTATTATAAAACGGATTTCTGGCATCTCAATAAAACAAATGATTGGAGCAACCGAAACAAACCGGATTTTAGGAACCTGTAACCGGTAACCGAAACCGTAAAAATGAAAACAGTAAAAAACCGAAACGAAACTGATATTAACAAGAAACAGTAACCGTAACCGTAACCGTAACCAAAGCGATATATTTTTCGGCTTGAGTCCCTCAACGTGACACTGGTTTTTGGTGGCCGGATTGTTAAAAATAGCGTGTTGTAAAAGTGTACTGCGTATGGGATGAGCTCTAAATGCGCACGTGTCGACCATGAGTCAGGGTACGCAGTCTGTTGTTTTTCTCTTTTTCAGGAACATGATATAGAAAATGTAACTTATGGTTTGATTTCTTTTTTAAACTTCAGGCAGCCGTTGATTCTATTTGAAGCGTGACGACCGTTTGCAGTTCCAGAACTCCCCGTTTACTGCACGCGTACAGCTGCGCTGCTTCATTCTACTTCGGAAGGGAACTTTACTGACATCGCACTTAATCAGAAAGTCTCCATTGGAATCCTTAAACCATGTTCTGGCAGTACATACTTTTGATTGAGGCGTTTATTGCAACGGACACCCTCTTTTCAATGGCCCGTAAGGAAGGTGACAAAAGCACCGAGTACAATGCCTGGAAGGTAAATACGTGTTTTCATTATCTTGTCTCCAAGTTGCAAAAGGTTTCAAAACAACCTTCTTTCTAATTTTCAGTTTTTGAAAAGCTTCCAAAGCGGCTACATCAAGTACCAGACTTACGTGGATTCAGTTGGATGTACACAGTTTTTGCGAAAAACACTGAATGCAACCGATAAATCTGGATTATATGAAGTGTCATTCAAAGTCCTTGAAGACAATACCAAGTAAGTTGTTTTATTATTCCTTAACAGAGTCCCCAGTCAGTACTGTTATATTGTAAAACATTATTAGGTGTGCTTTGTTTTTTCATTTTTATTTTCGGGTTTTCTCAAATAAAAGTCGTAAAAGCTACATAAATGTGTTTTATGCACGTGGGTTAGATGGCCAGGAGGATAATATATATATTCGTATTCGGTAGGATCAGTTGAGCAGTTAACTCAAGTATATCTATTAACTTTTTTAATGGTTCCTTAAATGGGACACGCTGCAGTTACGGTATTGACGGAGAGGACTATTAAAGGTGGAATCAATTTAATGAATTTCGAGGAAAGGCAACAGGCTTCGAGATAGTCATTGGTCAGTTTCCGCGTTGTTTTCTTAATCCGAAGCGCAATTCAGGAAAATCTTCGCAAAAAAATGTTCACAGTCATGCGTAGGAGAGTGTTGACGTTTTCGTTTTTGGAACGTCGTCACAACCTCGGCAGCTTGCCGCCGGCATATTTACCAAGGGCAGACTACCGAGATAGTGACGACATGACTAAAATGGCTACACAACATTTATGATCCTCACTCTGGGCGGGACTTCGGTGCTCTTTCTGCAGAGTCGTTTCCGGAAAACAGAGTCGTTTCCGGATATATCATATTTTTTGTTCAATAAAAACCTTATTGAAATGCCCATTTCAAGAACACGAAACGAATGCAGGTTTTTCGTTATATATTTACAGTAAAGCCCACTTGATATCAAACATTCTTGAATATCGACTGTTTTGTGCGCTAAAAGGTTCTTCGAGAATTAAATTTTTTTTAACAGCTTTCGCTGTGCAAGATATAAGAAAAAATGTATGCTTAATGTTATGTCAGGTTGGCGGAGAAAGAGCAGACACTACCGTAGGCCAGAGTGCCACGTAGAAGAACTCTATATCGTCGTTTTATACCCGCTGGCCACTAAGTCAAGCCGGTAGGTGGCGGGATGATCCATACCGCATTTTCCCCTTTACGGAAAGTTTCGCTGAGGTGGTTGTAAGCAGCGGCCACTCCTACTGTGGGCATAAGAGGTCACTTCGCAATTGCAAATTAAATTACTTTTTATTAAAAGCTTTCGTTGTGGAAGATATAACAAAAATGTATGCTTAACGTAGGTAGCGTGAGTATTTGCGGCTATACATTATCATCAAAAACTAGATTAATACTTTATGAACTCATGATCCAATTGTTAAATATATAGACGTAATTGCTAAAGTAAACAAAAATTTGTCCCAATTTAATCTCATATTTGAAGTCCCAGCTAAGGCAAGCGCTTTGGCGAGCACTTATTGTTTATATTTAGTATTTATTTCTTAATTTTTTAAATATTATGTTACAGAAACGGAATATTTAACTGATTTTGTCAAAAACAAAGTTAAAATGCAATATACAGGAACATGCAGTGATATTACTCTGTGTGTGATGAACGAAATCAATCACAGATAACTATATAAATCCCCCTTTCGCGCTTTCTGCCTCAGACATCTACAAAAAATCCGAGTTAAAAAATTAAATTGACAAAAAAGCTGATTCATGCATCTGTTGGCTCGCGCAATCCTCAGCACTTCACATTGAAAGGCTACTAAACGTGTTGCGTTATTCTGCCTCTCAGGTGTATTCAAATTAGTTTACGTAAATTAATTAAGCTTTCTTTCAGGAAACCAGTACATTGCGTTTTCATGAGCAAATCACACCAAACGAATACGCTGTCTACAATGAAGGCAAGTTGAAATTGTTGTTTCCTAAAATATTGAACAAAACAATGGTTATACGTCAGCTGAACTATATTTAGTTATTCTAAACTGTACCCACATTGCCAAATAGACATTACTGTAAGGAGGTGGGTTATTCATTGCATTCATACAAGCGGGAACAGATAAAGTTGACGAGTTGAAGCGTGCTGGTAAGTTACCGTTTACCGGATAACGTCATTGTCATCAATGCAGACACTCCGTTCAAGAAGATTGTTTGACTCTCTGGACGTTTTAACAAAAATGAATATGCAAAACAATCTGCGCTTTATTACTACCAATATCAGCCTTTTTAAAATTATCACAACGAGATGAGGCGTAAGATGGCTCAAAAAATATGCTATTTTATCAATTCCTCTGTCGTTGATGAAGACGCTCGAGTTTTCGTTTTCATTTCCTTCCGATTCCAACTACTTCCCACCCCAGCACGGCCTTTAAGTATGACGTGCTAGCGTAAGGCGCATAGTTTTTGAGAATCAAGTGTTCTGCTTGATTTTTAAGTTTTTTTATATTTCATTCTTAAGATAGTCATGATGGTGATTCCATATATCACAAGCTTGATTTAAAATAGACCTCACAAGAATCAGAAAGTTAGTTTAACATTTCGTGGCGCGCTCTTTAAACTTCGGATTATAAAATATTACATTTTATTTGCTTTCATTCCTGAGCGCTCTATACGACTATTCCAATTTCGGTAATCTGCACAAGACATGTAAATATGTATATTAAGAGACAATACTCAGTGTTGTACCATAAATTACGCAACCTTGAGATACTGGCGATAAATGTTTCTTGAAAACCGCATAAAATTCCATACATATATATATATATATATATATATATATATATATATATATATATATATATATATATATATATATATATGTATAAATTTGGCAAACTTTTCATTTATTACACCAATTGAATAAAACGCTTAGATCCCTTTGCAAGATGGCATGGTCGTCAGAGGAGTTAACCTCTGTATAAAATGCAGTCTGCGAATAGCTTGATATGCGATGGTATATTTTCGGTAATATCAATAATCTAAAGAAGGAATAACGAAGGCCCTAACACACTACCTTCAGACACTAGCGAAGTAACACTGGTTACTGAGGATGGAGTCTACTGTTTAAAACGATGCACTGCTCTTGGCCTTGGAAATTCTGTGTTCAGTTAAAAATGTTGGGAAACGTTGAGCTAACTCAATGTGTACCGCAGTAAGCGTTGTGGCGCCGTGTCAAATGCTTTACAAAAATCTACAATGCATTGTCGACATATTTTTTTTATCTAACGACCTCTATACCTGATGATAAAATTATACTAATTATGTATTGAAAGATCAGCGTTCTGAAAGCCGTGCTGTAATGAGGAAAAGAAGCGACTTGAATCCATAAACCGGAAGAGATCACTCTAACTAATATCTCGAAACAATTTGCAGCAAATCGACGTTAATCAAATAGGACGGTAATTTTCAACGTTAGACTTTACCATTCAGGCCGGACACTTTTCCGACCAAGTGCCGGCCAATCACGGCGCCAGGTGCCTTCAATGGGAAGCAGCAAGTAATACGCGCCTGGTCTGATTCGTCCATGTTTCCGACGCACCTCACGACTTGTGGAACGTTTTGTCGCGCATCTGTCAACGTAGTTTACGACATTCCGCAATACGAATAAGCCCAGGTAGCACAGTTTTTTGGATCATATATTTGTTGCTGTATGGAAATGTAGGGCGATGAACCGCCCGAAGAAGTCAAGCTAGCGTCAAAGTTTACCTTTTTTGGCCAGAGTATGGGAATCTTGGCCCTAACTCGATAAACAAGTGCCAAAGTTAGGCTTCACTGCTGGTAGTTCGGCTGTTACCTAGCATGTTGGGGCCTAAATCGCCAAGCAAGTGCCCGAGTTTTGATTAACTTCTCGTGGCTTGGTTTTTATGTTGCAACGTCGGTACTACATTGCCAAACAATTGCCACATTTTAAGTGTCGCCACTGGTTCTTAGGTTCGTAAATGGCATCTTTGGTTCACGTCTGGCACTCTGGCAATTATTTATGTGGTGAGCGAGTGAAAAACCACAGACACTCCAAAGAGGATGACTCTGGAACTAACCGTATGAGGTGAACCGTATTAGTTGCAAGTTAGGCCACTAGGATTGCGAAGCTTGTGCCAAGTTAGGAGCTTTTCTGACGTGATACCTGCGCAAAGACTTCGTTTTACGACGCATCCGTGCGTGGTAAGATAAGGTATTTATTTCTTACCTGTCTTACCACGCGACTGACTACAACGATGAAACTTGGAAAATGGCCCCACGTATAAATCATTAATGAATGCTGCTTTGATAATCTGTAATTTCAGTGGGCAGCCTTCATTTAATAATTATGCAGCGGGAACAAGATAGCTCGTTGGTTCTTTTGAAGGAACCATATAAATCGTTTTTGCGCATCGCCAGAATTCACCAGAGAGGTGCTCGTAGGTAGTACATTCAGTGTACCAGAATTTTAAAGAATTACCCCACCTGTGTAGATACTAAAAAATAAGAGCTCTATTTTCCATTCACGGCGTTCATTCGCAAACGACTTTCCTTTGATTGGCGCCATGGCCGACAGATGGTGGCAGCGGTCCGCTTGCAACTTTTGCGAGGAACGCGCCCATTTTTACCGACTCAAGACCAGTGGCGAAGGAGTGCCTCAAGACAAAGAGCAAGAATTAAGCGGTGCAGCACGTCAAGTCGCGATTCAAAGAACCCCGACTTCATAACGGGGTGTTAACATCTCTTGGATCCTGAGCCACAACGGAATCTTCGGGACGGAGAAAGGAGGCGATGCCGCGGGGGTCAAACCACATCGGGTTTCCGAGAGCTCTTAGGGCGTTAAAAAAGTTTGTGTAAATACTTCATTGAACTGGGTGCAATTAAACTTTTCAGAAATATGTTTCTAGGTGGTGCGTTTATTGTACTCAAATTTATAAGTGTAGAATTCAGAAAAAAAAATGAAGCCTAATACTTTTTTAAGCCCAAGGAGGAAAACGGTAAAAACTGTCTGGCTGAAGCTGCTGCGCATATGGCACAATATGGCACAATATATGGCACAATATATGGCACAATATAGGCACAATATATGGCACAACGCAAAAACGAGAAGACATATCTTTGAGATGAGCACCCGCAAGCAGATTTATTAGTTTCGTGCGTGTGTGGTACAATCTTTCAGTAACTGCTTCAACCAGACAGTTCTTACACCACTTTACGATCTGTACATAGGGAAGGAAAGATTTTTTTAGGCTTAAATGTACTCCTAAGGTCTACATTAAAAACATTTGGGTATGATAACTGCACTACCAAAAACACATTTGTGCAATGTTTTATTGCACTTACTTCGATGGCAATTATTTATACAAATCGTTTTACTCCCTAGTATCGCTCAGGATTACACTGCAGATGTCTCTCTACGCTCCCAAGGCGACCTCAGCTCATTCGAAATAAAGAAACACTTGGCACCAGGCCCCGAAGACGCCCAGGAGAAGGAACAAGAGGCCAGGAAACTAAGACAGGCCTCGCTTTTACCTCCGGACGATTTTTCTTTCCCTTTCAATTTCTCGAGGTTGAAAAAGATGTTAGTTTGAAGGCTTCGAGCCAGAACGGCCATCACCTCATTATGGCACGCCAGATTTTACAATTTCAAGTCGCCTGAAGACGTCGATCCGGACCCTTGTTGCAAGACGTGCGGGTAGAACCTAGACATCTGGTCCGGAACTGCAAGGATTCGAAAACGTAAAGACTAGAAACCATCGTACAATTACCGCAAGAATCAAGGACTTCAAGGTACGAAGATTGGACCTAGCCAAACCTCAAGAGACTTCACAGAAAGCCGATATCGTCCTCACTTCTCAGCTTTGTTTGTTCAGCAGGCCTGATCCCCTACATATCATTCCCTTCCCTACTCCACGCTCTCTTCCTCATTCCTCTCCCTCTCTCTCTCTCTCTTGCTGGACGATTTCATCCAAAAGGCAATGATATATTCATCTTTCCTTTTGAATACTACTGTCAGTTCTTTTTACTTGCTTTTACTACTACCCCAATCCAACCAGTCCAACGGAGGCCTTTTTTAGACTTACGCCGTAAGTAACACAAAAGAGTTTCTAATTTGTTTTAATTTCTTATTCAGTTAAATGTAGGTTTCTAGAAATAGTGATACACAAAACTCCCTGCCCAAGGGCGCCTCTGAAGTGAATCCTAGCGGGATTTGTGAAAGAACTAATTTTGGCGGTCTTGTTTAAAGTGGGTTAGATCAATTTAACCCACGCAATAGATACCGACACGACTGGTGAGTTCTCAGAAATTTCTCGTCCCGCAGGAACTCCCGCGAACCAAAGTGGATACTATTACGACTTCGCGACACAAACCGAAGCATATACAGAGCAGAAAGCTTACTGCAAAGAGGCGATGGGAAACCATTTTCTAATTTAAATAGACCAGCTAAGACAAATATTTCCAATTCAACTCAATTCAATGCTCATATTTCACGAGCTTACCAGCTGCCCGAAGGCCTTTACGGTAAAACACAAAACATGACATACATGTTCTCCATAAATATACATGCTTAAAAGTCATGCAAAAGTTGTGAACCATACACATGCTTCAAAATCATACACATGCTTAAAACGGTGCAAATTTGTACAAAACAAATTAATGTTTTAAAACTTGGTGTTGGAAACAAATATCTGATATGTGATATCGGTGGTAAATTGCGACGAATATCTTAGTAAAATATTTTACGATTTCTAAAGCTTGTGTTGACAGGAATACGGAAGTGTAGAAAAGACTAGGACTGGCTATTGCTCCCTGGACTGGATATGATTCGAAAGCACTAAAGTCGTTCTTCCGCTCTCTTAGTTCATCTGCGGCGTAGTGGCGTGGACGGTCAAGTTTAGTTACGGTCGAGGTAGCAGCCGACAACCGAGCGCGGACTGTCGTGTAGTGGCCGCGCTGCGCTAAGCTCGGCCGTGCAGCCTCTCCAGAGTTTGCCCGAGCGGGCTGTGCGGACAGGTTTGCATTTCTTACCGGCGGCCGGGCAGCGACGTGCGCTGCGTCGCCATAGAGAGGGTTTATCTGGTGGTGTTTTTTGGAACTACGCAGCGCGAGAACCAATGGGAGCCTCGTTCCTTGATGACGCGCGCCAGCCAATGGGAGCCTATCCATGAGATCGCGGCTTCACTTCGCTCCTTTGTGACAGGGGAGTTGAGGTGCCGTTTGGCGCGGCTTCAAAGCTGATGACATCGGTTCGCTTCATGGGACAGTTAAGGCTTTTGCATTGAAATGGAATTAAACGAACCTTAAGGGAAAGTGGCATGAGTGGTCGGCCAGTCAGCCGACCACCATGGCGGTTCATAACTTTTTACTGTACTGAGAACAAATCTGGTTTATAGACGGATGACCGTGTTCGAAACTACACTGGTGGTTGTTATCGGTTGAATCTTGCGAAGGAAGAACTTGGCCTCCTCGATGCGCAAACGTTTTTTTGATGACACTTAATTTTTTGTCGTCACACAAGTTGTATGTCATCATAAGGGAATAGAATGGTAAAGAGAAAACAAAAAAAAATTCGGAGTTATAACCTTAAGCAGTAGTAAGAATAGCCAAGTTTGTATTTGACGTTCGTCGTTTTCAAGCACTCTCGCATAACGGCCAGCGTGAAGCGTTGTAAGACTGCTTACATATTGTTACTTTAAAAAGGTCATATTTTTCTATTGAGTGTTTTTGTGTCTATGGTCATTTTTGTCACTAATAGTCACCGTTTAGCTTCCTCGCAAAAAAATTACCGCAAAACCGCGATTTGAAAAAAATGCAGATGCTTTATATATATATATATATATATATATATATATATATATATATATATATATATATATATAAGCACGGACAAATCTGCAGCCTGTATATAAAATATTTCCTCGGTGCATTTAGAGTAAATTACTTTATTGTACTCAATTCGGTTCCTACAGATGAAGAAGAACTTTACAATTCGACGGTGGCGTACAGTGACTACAGTAAATGTAGTATAATTCAGGACAGTGAGACACCCACACGTAAGTTTTCTTTTATTATTATAATGGCAGGCGTGTTCGCGATCATCTAGGCTACGTATTACTTTAAGAAGATAAGTGAAGCCTGCGTAAATAAAAATAACAATAGTATAGTTGCCTTGACAAAATTAGCTAAAATAAAACCTGAAATATTTATTAGTGCTATATTGTACCGCAACATAATATTTACGCTGAGCCCTTGTACGTTTAGCAACTCAAACTACACAGAAAAAAATTGTCTGAGGAGGCTATGTACGACAAGGTCTATTTGTTGAGAATACATGAAGCTTGACTGGTTGGTATTTTAACCTGCGGCTATAATTGTCTAAATGTTTATGTTTCATTTAAAGATTTTCCATATAACTGTGCAAAATATGTTGAAACCTTTTTTTACATATGGTACAATGTATTATTCCTGCTAAATTACAGGGTCAGCTTGTCAGTAAAACGTTCCGAAGCATTTATTTTATTATTTATTTTATTTAACAATAGTGCAAGTACCACAGGGACCCAAGCAAGAGGTTGTTTACAGTGTTTTACAAACTACAGTGTCCACTGGTGCATAGTCCAAAACAAATTATGGTTAAAAATATTTATTTTAGTACGCACTTCGTTTAAAGTTTGCATTCCTTGCATAGTTCGCACCATATGCCTATTCCTCACATAACACGTCTCATGCACAAAACACCTTGACAAATACCTACTTCATTAGGTCACAAATAAATTTGTATCACACATAGGTTGTCATTAATATACTCTATCATTTACAAAATCCGCCATGTCTCGTCATAGTAAACATATAATTAAAACAGGGCAAAAACACACGGACAAGTGAAAGAAGGGACACAAACACAGCGCTGTCCCTTCTTCTACATGTCCTTGTGTTTTTTGCGCTGTTTTAATTATATGTTTACTAAGCACCACCAACTAGTCCACGTCAAAACATTACTGCAACGTATCGTCATATTGAACGATCTAAAAAAACAAATCCATATCTAGTCCTCACCTGACGATAATCAGCACCGTCTAAAACTCTAACTTTTAAACATGTGTCGTCCGCAGACATCTGTCTGGAATAGACCGCACATGCTCAATACGTTGATAACAGTAAAACACTGCACTTTGTTAATGACAAATTGCAGTATCAAACACAACGCACACAACCTGTCTATCGAAGAGCGCGGCAATTCAACCTTACTTTCAACAGTTTCACACAGTGTGCACAGCTAGAGAAGAACGATATGTAGCATATAAAAAATTAACGAGACACTTAGATCGCTGAACAAAGCCTCGAATGCTGCAGAAGCAACAACAAAACTATTATAACAGTGTGATCTTGAAGCGAGTTTGAAAGCTTTATACGATTCTCTAGGTAGTTTGTTCCAGTCACCGGTAGTTCTTGAGAATTAATAGTTATTGTTTAGATTAGTTTGTGCGAAGATGGACATTAAGGTAAGTGAACGAATTTCATTCAGAAATATAATCTCGAATACATATACTGTTAGTGCAGTTATTTATGCCGGATATTTCTCGGAACGCGGGCGAAATCGTTGCTGCGAAAAAGTACGCGTCGCACAAAAAACAGTAATCCCGCATTTATCTATTCAAAAGGGCCTATTTTGGTAAATTAGTAACGTCAAGCGTAATTAGTTTCATAACGATAACTTTCGAGTAATTAACTTTTTAATGGGGAAATCTAAATGTATGGGTTGAATCAGAAACATGGGGAGAATCATCCAAAACCATTAAATAAACTCACTTTTCAAATATGTAAGGAACGTATATATATCATTTGAGGTCGCCCCGAAGAAACACTCGATTTCGACGGCTACCAAGTTCCAGTTTCCTAACGGAGAAAATTTTCGCGACAGCGAAACTGCCTCTCTCGGCCAAGGCTCAACTAACGTGCGCATTCTACGCATTCTGCGCATTTTTAGCATGACGGAAGTGAACCCAAATATCAAAGCTAAAATCTTGCAATGTTATTCGAACATCTCATCGTTTCTATTCGCCCGCAAGCCCCACACTTCCTTTACTCCGACAAGAGAGGCGAGGCGATAGCTGAGCGCCTTGGCCAAGGGGGCAGGATCGCTGTCACAAAGATGCGCTTCAATCGACCTTTGCATCGCTTATCACCCGGGGGGCGAAAAACGCTGAGTCACTGAGCTGTGGACGCGTGCGCAGCGTCTCATACATCTCAGAGCAGAGCCCAGCAGGAAAAGATGGCAGAGCGCACAAGGCGATCTTTACAAAGGTCGATAGGAAACCGGAACCTAGAAACCTGTTTAAATTGACTGTTTTCTAGAACACCGTGGAATGCTCTACGTACCTTATATCTTCCTAAATTGAGATGGTTGAGTGGTTTTCGATGGCAATCGGATAGTTTTTTTAAACCGTACCCTTAAATGTACTAATTAAAAAGTTAATTAATCCAAAGTGATTAAATATAAAGTACACCGAACGTTTCTTTTTTTTTTCAAGCAGAGTCTTTGGCAGTGACCAGTACGATATTAACTCTTTTTCTAAGTGCGAAGCGCACTTTCCGTAATAGCGATTTGGCCCGCGTCTCGAGAAACACCCCGTATAAATCAATAACTTAACCCAACTTACGCTAGTCACGCGTTGTCTGATGCGTAGAAATACATACATTTTCAGACTGCAAGATGTTCGTGAATACCGGCACTTCGAACCAGGTAATTCAAGATTGCTTTAAGAAGTTTCCCAACACTTGTGACTCAAGTCGCTACGATGCCTACGACCTGGATATTTGTCGCTAGAACCCGCAAGGTGGCCTTAGATGAGAATAAACAGGTCAATCAGTCACTAAATAAGAAAGTCAATAACTTAATATCTAAATAATTAAATAAATACATAAGCAAATAAACAGTGCATTGATCAGTCAACCAATTAATTTGTTACGCAGGGAATTTGGCGTATTGAAGGAGAGAAATATGACGCATCCGACGGTTTAGAGAAAGATATTTTCTTTTTGTAGGAGAGTCCATTTTCCTCTATTTCTATTTCTTATCTTTTTTATTTTAGCTTATATTCTCGTGTATCTTTTGGGTTGGGTTGTCGTTGCTCACTTCGGCCTGTTATTGGGTTTTCTGGATGCATCTCTTTCGCCCTGTTAACCTGGCGCTAGTTCGGCTTTTCTACTCCTTGTGTGGGCTTCTTCTGTCAATGTCTGCTTTGGAGCACTCTACGCGGTGTCTGTTTTGCAGGCTTTTGTGAAAACCTGACCCGTCATGTACTTTTGTCTAGTATATACCTTCGGTTTTTTTTTGGCTCGGGTTATGGGTTTGTTTAGGGATATGTTTGTGAAATAAAGACAATGTCTGAAGTTTTGTGTTTGTGCTGGTGCCGTTCCTGCCTCCCCTCTAGCATTGAAAATGGCTGTTGTGATGCTGATGTAGTTCGCACATTCAGAGCAAATAAAATATTTGATACACGTATCGTCCCGAACACAAGTGCGCTCTCTCTTGTAGCCTAGATGGTCGAACGTGTTAAGCAGTCGTGTGGTCTAATAAACATAAATATATTCTAAAGACATTGACAAGACAGCTGATAGAAATATATATATATATATATATATATATATATATATATATACATATATATATATATATATATATATATTTGCTAAACACTCAGAAATCTGGAGCGTCTACTTTCCCAAAAACCTCTTTGGAGAACCAATCGCTGCTATCTAGAGAGGGAGATCACCGAATATCAAAGGCCGGACGTCCCCGGAATATATTTTGCTTAGATTTTTGAAGAAATCTTTCCGTGAACGGCCGTCTTCAAATGAAGTCGTCGTGACAGTTGTAAAGTCTTAGTTTAAAAAGCAAGCAGAAGATATTTTTTGAAGAAATGAGTTAAATTAAGGACAAGAAATGCTGATGAGGTCTATAGAGTTATCAAGGGATAGTATATAAAAATGTACTAAATGCTCTATACAAAAAGATTTCTAATTTTTTATTGAGGTAGATAAAGTTTTGAGCTACCTCGTACAATAGGACCATGTAGGGTTGCTGGTCAATACCCTCTCTATTACGAGAGTGATGTAGAATGGCATTTCTTAAACGTAAGTATTCTCGGCGTCAAACAGTTTTGTTATGCATTGTCAAGACTAACCTAGTTTCATAATGCTGCGTCCATGTACCTGTTGCTCACGCAAGTAGATTTGACAGCGTTGGTGCACTGCAGAAAATCTGTTGAACTTTAAATGCGGCACATAAAAGTCGACGCTTAGTACAGCAATGACACAATAAAGAGAACCACCTAAAAAAAACTTTAAAGAAACTGCTACACTAATTTAGCACGAGACCATAACTTTACTGTAAATAGGTGTTAGAGCTTGTAAAACCGATCTTTGACATTTATTTTTCACGGTGTAGAAAATACTTGTCCTAGATATAAATGTCAATCCACATTTTGTGCCTGGAATTTTCCGACCCACAATTCAGAAACATCGCATTTTAATTTTTGTTGATTGCTTTTGTAAACGCCTTGCACACAGGTTTCTTTTAGAGGAAATCACTGGGACCACATTTTTGGTCCGTTCAATGCAGAAAAATTACCCAGTACTGGTGCACAATATATAGCTTCTATTGGACTAAATATTAATTGGTCATACAAGTCCTTGCATTTTAATTCAGATTCTGATGCAGGGCATAACCTAGATTCTTTCTTTTCCTCAACTTTGCCTGTGTGGGCAAGCATAAAAAATGCCATGGCTCTAATGTTAGCAAGATATAACATAAATGTGGCAATATTAGTGGTTTTACTTTGTGAACATGTCATTAATTGGCGAAGGTGAACATTTTGCAGATGAGGAAAGCAGTGGTGTAGACTGGAAAAAGCATTGCTGCTCTTTCGAAGTAGGAACTAAATCAAACTTCCGTTAAAAGTCGTTGGGCTGTTATGCACGATTTATAATTTACTACACTTCCAGTGCACAGCACCACCTGAATGAACACCCTATTTATTAGAAACTAGCAGGTACGCTGCGTCGCCACTTGGGAGTGTCTTCAGAATGTAAGTTTACCAGCACGCGAACAGAAACATTGATAATGCATTCTGTGTTACGCAGCCCTCGACCGACGTATCTAAATGCCGCATCCCCGTTCTGATGGGGCTCGGGTTCAATCAATGAAACACCAATTGAACACGAGTATCAGCTGAGCAATTACGTGTCCTATCTTCACGAGCTTGATTGAGGTAGGTGAGGCAAATAACCTATCTCACCGTGCGAGCCCGTGCAAGTGCGAGTCCAGTAGGGTCCAGACAAATAAACACATTTGAGTTGGAAACATCTTCTGAAGCACTAGACACCTGTATCCTACGCAATGAGCTCTAAGCAAGGAAAAAAATAGTCAGAAAACGCCGCCAATACGTGTCAACACTGTAGTATTCGGGAAAGTACACGCTCCAGATGTAGAAAAAAGAGTTCAAGGCGGCAGTACTTCATAGAAGCGGGGAATTGAACATGGTATTCGTGGGTATCATTGGAAACAGAGGCACCACGTTGCGACCCGGCCGTTTCTCACCGCTCTCTCAGAGTTAGTGATAACACGTTCAAAAAATCCAAACGCCGAAATTGGAATCTGAGCTACGCAGAGAAGGTGCGAGGGTACAGCTAACAGCTGGTTTATAAAGTAAAAAAACATTGGCTGCAGAAACCACTATTGTTGGTTGTCTATGAATTGCGATAGCAATCGTCATGTTTACCTCTATTGTTACGCGGCCATAGACGACGTCAAGGACGGCGCCTGGGACGACGTCCTAGAGAACGATGTTAAGAACGACGTCTAGGACGACTTCAAGCATGACTTCAGGAACGACCTATAGGACAACCTCTAGGGCATAGAACTTTAAAGGCTGATGTAGGATCACGTGACGTCAATTTTTCCGCTAAATTTAGCGGGGAAGCTGCGCATTAGGAGGCCAGAAAGGTCCACGAAATTGGGGGGGGGGGGGGGGGCTAAAGACTGTTATCAAATTAAAATTTACAACATCATAAGTATGTTGATGAAGACCGGTGGAGGGGACCCAGGATGATTTTGTTGACCTACAATCAGCATGAAGTCTCAGGTTCCGCTAGCTCCGCACACATCAGCCCCACCCCCATCACAGTGTCACAAAGAAACAGCATGCTAAACCCACACACTACATGTATGTGACAACTCAACACATTCAGAGTCCTCGGGTCTCTGTCAGCATAATCAAAATAGTATAGATTTAAAATGGTTTCGGTCTTCAGCACTTCCAATGTAGCTGGGAGACGTCGACATCGATCACGTACATTTCGGGAGCAAGTCGAAAGGGCGAAGCTCGCTGCTGATTGAGCCGGACAACATCGTCGCGAGGCGGCAAATGTACACCCGTTACTTCGCACGATGCGAAGCACGCCGGAAGTTTTTCTGCCCCTATCTTCGAGGGTGATAGGACACGATTGCTGCCATACTTCATCCCACGACGCCTTCATATGTGCGATTGGCCGGACGAGCTAATCCCTGCTTGCCAGACGCACTGACCGACTGATCGCAACGACAAGACTTTGGAAGGACGCCATCGTCACAAACGAATAAGTAATGCCTTGTAGGTTGTCATTTTTGTGCGCATTGTTTATCCATCAAAGCTAGCGTAGAAGGGGGCAGAGTCTGGTGAGAGCAGGGCAGTGTCGTCACTGGAGCACATTACAAAAATTATCTTATCAATAATGGTGAAAGAAGCATTCTTGAGGCAACCTGACAAAAACAACCGCGAAGGAACATTCACAGCGCCATGCTCTTGCGACTTACGTTTGTTTTCAAACGAACAAGGAAAAGCCATTGATGCGGATATGATGACGACGGGCCCTACGCAATCTCAATCAGCCAAGTGGGAACACTGAACACTAACAATGCTTGTATTTGAGCTAGTGGGCTTGATATATGTGGGGTATGCTGCGCTGCGAAGTTACACTGAACAAACAAGTAAACTACAAGGGTATAGAAGACGATGTGATAAACAGAAAATAACACGACGTACATGTGAAAGCACAGACTAACAACAGCTTTTTTTTTCTCGTTTCTTGTCCCTCCTTTATCCCCGAGTTTTGAAAGACGTAAATTCGCCATTGTAGACACCGGTGTCTTAGAAAAGAGAATTCTCAGAGTTTTGGAGGACGAATATGTGCCTGAAAAATCGTAGAAACAGCTGGGGATGATGACTATTTTGCTTGCCTTTGTAGACATTTGATCTCGATGGTATTTCGATGCTGTGGGTACTCTGGGGCTGATGATTACCCTGTTGTGCTGAGAGAACTTTTTCAAGTAATGTTATCTGTTTTTGGTACAAAGCTGCTGAAGGTTCACTGACGCATGTGCCGTGCCTTTCTCAAGCCATGTGAAAAGTCTCCATTATTTTGCGCTTTCTCCTGTCTCGTGATCTATCTAAGATGGTTGTATTTCCAAGTAGAGCTTCGCAGTTACATTGGATCCTGCACAGTGCTCTGCAACGTTCCCACGTGCTTGCAGCTGCCCGCACTGATCACACTGAACACTGAACACACCGACAGCGACATGACCAAGTAATTCTCGCATTCACAAACGCAAAAACTACTAAATCTTTAACTACGGAAAGACGGGGTAGGTAAATAACAAGAAAAGTCATTGCGAGAAGCAGGCGTTGCCAATATCGAGCGTATATTAAAAAAGTACGTTTGTAAAGCCGTTATTTGCGTTTATGTGTATACAGGGTGTTTGATTTTAATTTGAACAGATCTTTTAGAAATAAGTGGGTGAGAGTTAGACGAATACCGTCTTCACCATCTATTTATTAAACTCGGGGACATTAGATGAGAAAATAATCGTCATGATAAGTTCTAGTTTAGTAAAATTTGTAAATTATCTTCTTAGTTTTTGGTTTAATAGTCATGGCGCAATAACAGCATTGACTTCAATTGCAAATAGAAGCCATACCAATTGAAAGAGTTTAAGAAATCGTAATACTTCTTTTAGATATTAATAGATAAATTTTCATCTTTTTAACACCATTTAAAAAGTTGAGCGCAAACAAACCGCAGCAAGCCCTGCCCACAGTGACGCCTGGAAGGGTCACGTTGTCACGTAGTTTCAATCATGTCATCACTAATTAGGCCGCTTGTCTTTGGTTGGTGGGCGAAAGGCACAAGTGACGACGCGACTGAAACAACCACGTCACTCTTCTAAGTGTTTTGAGGGAAAGTCTTGTAGCGCGCAATATTTAAATCGGGCTCAAAAGCGTGTACGTTTATCAACTAATATCTCAAAAACTTACATTTTCGTAAATTATTTTAATTGGAACAGCATTTAGTAATCTTTTCCGTCAAAAGTGCAATGGCAACATGGTCCCAAAAATAATTACAACACTTGATTAACAGATTTGTTCATTTCTCAACTTACGGCAATTTTTCCACATCCAATGTCCGCCGAGTCTGATAAATACATGGCGAAGACGGCACTCGTCCAGATGTAAGCCCCTTTTTTAATATTTTCGAATGAATAACAAACACTCTGTATATTTTACAATAAAAGTATTATTTTTGTTTTATTCAAGGAAACGAGTGGTAGTGATTAGGTGACGGAAATATATAAACCCCTTTGAAATACAGTTACCTTCGAGATCTCAACCTGCCATTTTGATGTACCTACTTAAATGAAAGATGAGAGCAGAAGGAACGATTTGGCTCATAATATTTTTATTGTAGTTAGGGTTCCGAGTCCCCAAAAGCGTTAGGAGTGAAGTACACACAAACTTGTGGCTACTGCGGCCCAACGAAGGTTCCAGAGTTGCTGGGTGGCAGATCGTAGTTCACCCACTGTGGGGTGCAAAACGAAGCAGACATAGTGGTACGGACGGAAGCCCGGGTGACAGGTACTCTCTCCGGACGGTCCATGCGGCTTGGGTCAGGACACGGGCTTCGATGAAAGGCCTTTGACTCGGGCCGGTCATACCGCGCCACATGGAGAGCTGTTTTAATTGTCCGCCAGACCTCGGAGCCACATGCATCTGCCAAGAAGAGAGCGGGTACTTCGGGGATGCAGCCAACTCTGGTTGGACGCATTGGAGAAGCGTGTTGGTGGCCCAAGACCGAGTCCTCCGGCTGAATGCAGACGCTGGGAAATCTGGCGTATGTATCCCCGATAGGAGAGGTATTGCTAGTTGTTCGTTGGAAGTTATTTCGGCGGCTGGATCCTGAGGAGGGTGGTCGCGGGCCAACACGCTTAACCGGAATTCGGTACCTCGCGGCTTTGCTATTACCTGTGTTTAGACAGCTCATCTGCTCTCTCTGAAATGCATAAGACTTGCTGAAAAAAGTCCAAGACCTCTGGAGTGCTCATCTTTGACTCAACAGCAAACTTCGGCCCTAGAAGAATAACCGGTCGGTCAATGTGCGGAAGCTGCACGTCACTCACTGATTTAAAGCCGCACCTGGCCACTGGACACTTCTTGGGTTTGCAGGCAGGGGGACAACGTAAAGACTGCTGCCAAACAAACTCCGTGCATGGTCTTGTCCACGATGCTAAAGATGTACCGAGGGCGTATGTTGTCGTGAAGGGGCTTACCGAGCTTTTGAAGAACTGTAGATGTCATGCCCTTGTATGAGCGCAATTTTCGTTGCCATTGAGATCTTAGAACCTTTCTTACACCATGTCCGGCTGACGGATAGAAATTGTCAAAAAGCTGCTTAACTTCTTCCGGCAAGTATTCGCAGCGGATACAAAATGACAGACTGCCAGCTCGTCTGGCGGCATTGGCAATGAGCGAGGCATTCAGAGCAATCAGCAGTAGGATCTAACGTGAAACATATATAAATCTCCGATGTACTAGACATTTAATTGATCAATTCTGACTATTGGGCGAATTGGTGATGAATCTTTGAAACCATGGTCGCGCTTACAGATACCAACAAGAGGGAAGAAAAAGACAACATAATCCGCTAACTTAAACTGTCTAATACTCGGAATTACACGGGAATATATTCCCGCGCTATCGCGCCACTCAGTCAATCCATTAAAGGGCAACACCGCTTCATTTTTGTTTTTGAAAAAAAACAATGCAGTCCTCTTCAGTATTACCTAGGAAGACCACACGTCAAAAATTACGACCCAGTTCTATCTAAATGTTTCTTAAACAGCCCGGCAAGCTTTGCAACTAGCCAAGTTGCCGAAAACGGCTGACTCGAGCGGGCGAATTGAGGTGCAACCAACCGCGCTGTCAAAGCTACGGCGTGGGCGTTGTCAACGTTGAACTAAACGTCATCACGATCGCCACCTTTTGCTTGTTTTTACTTCCCCGGATAAGCGTAACGGGCAAGGGTCCTACAGACTTCAAAACAAAAATTCAAGGACTTTTAATGACCTGTAAAGATATATTCAAGGACCCCTTCCAATATTCTATCTAGTAAATTTATAATATAAAAACACTTTTTAAATGCACTGCGAAAATGATTTATTTCACGATACCTAGGAAGGAACACGTTTGCCAAAGAGGTGCTAGTAAAGTGTTCAGTAGAGGTACTGTAGCTTTTCCTTGGTTTCCTGGTTTATTTTTAGAAGGTATCGCATTTTCGTTTTCGCCCTTTTCTTTAGGCTGTTCGACTCAAATATTTAGGTCATGGCACCTGTTGTCCCTACTTTCTCGGTGTCTGCAGTTACTAGTTGCACATCCCAGGCCAGGCGCACGACTTAAACTATGTCCACCATGTGTAGCATAAAACAGAAACGGAACAAGCAAACCAGGAGTAACTAGCAAACAGTACACGAGAGAACAAGTCGAACAAGCGCCACGATCGGAAGATGGCAGACAGGTGAGACCGGATCCGGAACCAAGAGGACTGCTACCATTGTGGCCAGGTGCTTAACGGGCATCCGCTGTGTCTAAATGTGCCATATACGAAAACTTCCTTATTGAAAATTTGGAATATATTGTGACGGGTGAAGTGACGAGACGGCGTTCGGTGAAGAAACTAAAGGTTTAATAAAGACGAACTTGTGCCAAAACAAATGGTTAAAAGAACAGGTGTTGTAAGCGAGCGATGATATCGGCGAAGAGGTAAACTCTTGCGCTAGCGTAAGACTGACCGCGGTTTGCCATGCGGAGCCCCTTTCGTACACACGTGGGCTTCTTGAACAATCGGCCGTAGAAGGTTCGGCGCGTAGAACAATCTAACCTCAAATCAGCAACACGGTACTCGAATTTACCAGAACATCACATTACAGAGTCAGCAAAATTGTGTACCCGCGGCCAGGCATCGAGCCTTGGCTTCTTGCGTGGAAGGCAAGCGCGATGGCCGTTAGGCTACGAACGCGCTGCCTACTTGGTCAGCTGCGCGCGCGGCAATATGTTAACATAAATGTGAAAACAAATATTTATATTTTATTTTTGCAAACAAAGTATTATTGCAGCAAAATAACAAAAGAAATACTGACTATTATCGGTAGATGGAAGGGTATTCAAGCACCGCTAGAAATTCTAGGGCTTTCAAGGTCTGGAAAATGCAGTTTTTAAATTCAAGTTTTTTGTAAGGTTTTCAAGGACTCGTGGGAACCCTGAACGGGTGATGTAAGCATCGTTTACTCTCGGTGCTCAGCTGTGTCCACGTGCTTGACGTAGCGCGCCTTCGTAGCGAGCTGCTTGGGAGCCGTGTGGCCGCCCCGCCGTGGTCCCGCCGTTACCGCCGGCTCCCCGCGTCACTACCGCCGTCGTCATCTCACCGTTCGTGAACATTGTCTCTCGGAGTATCGTCCACACGACGGGCGCTACGTGCGCAGACTTATGCCGAAGTTTTGCAGACGTCGTCGAATGCTGTGGACACCAATGTTGTAGAAACCAGACCGATGGTCCAGTCTTCAGCAAAGTCGAAATCAAAGACAATGCTCCCGCGTTGTATGCACTGCTTTTCATCGTAGGTCCCTTTACCATGCGTTTGACGGATTATGGTTGTGAAATATCCAACTTTCAACCCTTACATGAACGATTTCTAAGAAAATTTCAGGATGCAATGTTTTTTTCGTTTTTTTTTCACTAGGTCGCCGGGCTCCATGTTGAAGCACAGTCTGTTCATCCTCTGGTATATGGAGTTTCTCGAGTGTAAGAGACTGGCCTTTTGGGTAGTGATCACAGTCATGACTTCCATGGTAATCCGGAGACACGGGAAAATAAAAAAACGGACAAAACAACAACAAGCCTCAAGACTTGTTGTTGTTTTGTCCGTTTTTTTTATTCTGCCGCTGTCTCCGGTTTACCATGGAAGTTATTCACCAGCTGGCGATATTGTTATTGCCACGAAAAGTGAGAGCACTCTCAAGCTTGTTATGGTGAAACATTGTTCAAGAGAGAATGGCCCTGTTTTAAAAGCATTTGACTTCGCCGCATTAATTCGAAGGCGAGCAGTTTTTTTTACATCGGGGCGGGAGCAGCAGAGCGCGCGATGGGCTGGCACCGAGTCTGCATCGACTGCTCGAGGGACCAAAATACTGTTGTTGGTGAATTATGCAACGTAAGCCATTTAGAGAAATTAATTTCACCTCGCCAGTGAATTACTTCCAATTTTCTGTTAAGCCTTTAAATTGTTTGAGGGCACTCTTGTCCCAGACGTTCGCCGTGATCAGTAACGTTATTCCGAGAGAATCGTAGCTTTATTTCGTGGTTTCTTAAAGTTAGTCTCACTCTCGGACAAAGCACTCAACATGGATTTGCTCAATAGTATAAAAATAGTAGTTTCTAAATTATACGGAATCACTATTGGGACAAATTTTACAGTTTTGTTTTTTCATGTATTATACCTTTTTAGGTATTTGTACCCTGTCGTAGTGTCTATACACTCATTTTTGTCCCGATTACTACTACCAGACGCAACGTAGTGCATATCGTTCGCATGAATTCATTTGGTTGAATAAGGCACCGAGACATCGTGAGGCCTTCAAACAATTTTATTCAAGGAGACTGGCCCATGCGTGCTGTTCAGTTCATTCTACGCAATAACTCCAAGGATTGTAATTTTGTCCAGATAGTTAAGGACATCCCTGAAATGTCGGGACTGCAGATGACAAATAGCCAAATATACTCAGTGAAAAAGTAAAACACGAACACGAGCGACCCTACATCCAGGAAACTGACCAAGGTGGTTGATCAAGTGTATCCCCGAAACTGGCACTTGGCAAAATTCGCAGTTTCGAGCCGGCGAAAAATTCATATAATATATTGTTGTTGTTTTTATTTTCAATTCAAATAATAATGTTTTGAATCAGATGGATGTTTTGCCTTTGATGGATGTTCTGACTCGATGGATGTTTTGACTCTGATGGATGTTTCGACTCTGATGGATGTTCTGACTTGATGAATATTTTGACTCAATGGATGTTTAGACACGGATGGATGTTCTGACTCGATGGATGTTTTGACGCGATGGATGTTTCGACTCGGATGGATGTCTTGACTCGTTGGATGCTCTGACTCTGGTGTCACGTGACCTCTTGGATGTTTTGACTCGATGGATGTTCTGACCCAATGGATGTTCTGGCCATAAGCGGTTTTCTAGCCGTTCGTGCTTGTGTTCGGACGTTGCCTTTGTGTGATAGGGCCCTTCACGGTGAATCACTCATGACCTTCAGAGCTGCACACTGTCACCGTTCTTACCCGTGAACTCTATAAGAACTAGTCTTCTGTAAGGTAGGAAATTGGGCGAGTTGGTAAACGTTATACATAATGAAAGCCGCTCAAACGACGAAGACGGAGTGAAGACAAGAAACACGACAGGACAAAGTAGTTCTCGCAACTAAAATTTTATTGGTGAAAATAACAAAAAAAAAAAAAAACGTAGACGACACTGATTACTTTAACAAACATTTACTTGTGTATCAGGCACCACACATTCTTCGGAGCTGAAACGGTTCACACACCGCTTTTCACATTAGCTCGCAAAAAACAAACCTCTTTATTTGACAGAGCTACCGACGGCGCACTGTCGAGCTGTCAATAATTTTTTATTTTTACGGGTGTCCAATGTTTTGATTTTATATTTGCGGCGTCATTAATATAGACCGTTCCACTCGTAAGAGCGGAAAAAGAAGTACATTTCCTCCCCTCTCACCCCGCGCGGCGACTGCTCCGCTGAGTGGGATGTACCTAACATCCGGCTGGCGTGCAAACTTGGTTTAATATCGCGTCATTTTGGAAATTTCAAGCGCAAATGCGCGGATTTTGATATGCAAGCTATCATGTGATGCTATCTTTTGATAAAAGACTAACCAAGTCTGATTGCAATGTTACCTGCGTGCGAATATAAAAAGAAAGAAGGAAAAACTTTGTCAGAGTGGCCGGTCGCTCCGGCGAAAAGTAAATCCGGCTTCTGTAGCTATTCTACTATACGATCGAGGTTCGTACTGGTGAAGGCCTTTAGCGACAATGAGTGGAAGTCTGAAATAATAAATAAAAAGTGCTCTCCTGGCGCAATAGACACAGTGGTTGAGTTGCCGGCTGACTCTGATTTTGAAGTAACGCAACAAAGATACGCTAGTTGATCATTTACTGAAATAAAACAACAGAGCGCTAAAGGCTGATTTTGGAGTAGCCATAAATATTCTAAGAACGCGAACCACTTCACAACGGCAGCCACGAGCGAGAGTTCGATGTTCGGTACAGCCCGCCGGTACAGCCCAAAGCTGGAGAACAGCGACCTCCCGGTTTGTCGTCTGCTAGCGGAGTCGGGCGCGTACCCTCTCTCTCGTTTTACCCCGCCGAACCTGCTGAACTTCCCGGATATGGGGAGAGGGCGCTCCGGTCTAACAAAATGGCGCCGCCCTGAGAGCGCTAAATGGAATGGTCTATAGAGAAGGTGTGATTACTAATTTCTGAGGAATTAACTTCAAGACTATTACAAAAAACGAACAATTATTTTTAATGGAGTAACGACTTCTAATTTTGTTAAATTGCCACGCGTGACGTACAATTCGCTAAGCTTAAGAAGAAATAAAAAAAAATCGTTGAGATATTTTTTTGCATCTGCTAGTTTTGAGGTGACATTTTCTCCGGTGAGTTTTTCTCCACCGCCCGCTTTGGGTACGCTCCTTCGATGATACAGATTGTGGAATCTTTGTCCTTCAACCTCGTGCTGTATGGGGAACACAAACGTCTAGAAATTACTTATAAACTGCACCTCAGCAAGGAGATTTTTTCGGGTCAGTTGGTTCGGGGTCTTTAAATGTAGAAGGATATGCACTTGAGCTAGTTGGTGATCCACGTGTTTGAGGGTAAAAGCGCTAAAAACAACGGACAAGTAAAAGGAACGAACAACACAGAGCGCTACTTGCAACTGAAGTTTATTCTCGGAAAACACACAAATATATGCACCGTGAAATCCCGACATGTACTACAGAAATGCAACATCACCCAATCAGCGAGGGCGTGGTTTATAAGATTCAGTTATCATGTGGCAAAGTATACATAGGCCAATCGGGACGTTGTATAAATGATAGGCTCAGGGAGCATGCACTGTCAGTTCGATCCTCACCCTCGGGAAATCTGGCTGTACACTGTGACAGATGTGGGTGTGTCCCGAGATTTGACAACACCATTATCTTGGCCCGAAACCGAAATAAAATGACAAGGGAGATATCCGAAGCATTTTTAGATGCGG